>JAODTR010095461.1:0-13617 GCA_025399935.1 Amblyopsis rosae | reverse complement strand
TTGAGGAAAGAATGTGTGAGTTTTCATAGAAAACATGAAATTGTCTGGGTGACCCCAAACTTTTGAACGGTAGTGTAAGCATGGTCATCCCCTATAAACTCAACAGTTTAGGAAAAAGGACATGAATGAGACACCACATTAACTCTGGAGACAGGGTAGGTCGATGACCCACAACGCTGCATAAAAACCACCACGGCATCACAGACTATTCCTTCTAATTGCCTCCGCAGGTGGGATATTAAGGCGGTAAATTGGGTATAAATTGTTAATACGCACTGATATATTAACACAGCATTACTGCTCACCCATTAACCAGTGGAGGATGCGTGTGTGTAGGGGGGAGTATGTGTGTGTCAGGCCCTCCTGTTTAAAAGTGTGTGTTAATCAACCATTGCTGACTGGAAGTGACTATTCATTGGCCCATGGAGACTGTTTAGGTCCCCTTGCTCATCTACATTTCTATCTGCCTCTTGTGTCACCCCACCCCTTGGGGGGGGGGGGGGCTGCATGCTCTTTCTTTCTTCTTCATAGAGGTGATCTGCATTGTTGTGAGGGGCGCCAAGAGCGATTAGATGGCATGTCTCTCTCTTTAAAACTCACGTCTTTCTTTCTTTCTTTCTTTCTTTCTTTCTTTCTCAGTTCCTCCCCTGTCAGACAATGATTGAGCGGTTTCCGGAGAAGCCCTCCTTCAATCTTCTCCCTGTCAGCGTGTGGGCAAAGAGGAGCATATCGCGTAGGTGGGAGCAGGAGGTGAGATCTACAGCTTTGGCGGCCATGTTGACGAGGGCTGTCTTAGGTCTGCCAAAGAAAGATGAGGACAGCCACTCGTAAACGTCAACCTCTTCCTGCTTCACTTTACTGTGATAGTGTGCCGTGCGCTTGCACACAAGCGTAACGTCTGTTGTGGAGGTGTCATTTCACAAATAGAGATAGATGACCAAGCTTTACTCTCGCTGAAAGGCTGGACAGTAATGTCCACACTTGATACAATACTTCTACTGCGCTAAAACTTTCACTAAGCACAGACTGGCCATGAAACTGA
Source organism: Amblyopsis rosae (assembly GCA_025399935.1). Lineage (NCBI taxonomy): Eukaryota > Metazoa > Chordata > Actinopteri > Percopsiformes > Amblyopsidae > Amblyopsis > Amblyopsis rosae. Next base: position 12,575 of record JAODTR010095461.1, on the reverse strand, counting down.
AATAGAGCATATATCCTTTCCATGTTGACTTGTTTATGGTTATAGTTTACATTGGGGAAATTCCGTTTTAGATTAGCACACATGCTGTTTACACTGGAAGCAGCATGTGCATGATATTGGTTCCACTGCCGTTTTGCGTTTTGAGTAAATCCAGAATACCTGTTAGTGAATATATAATATTTTAAGACATGGTCCTTCACATCAGAAAGGCTTTGGCCTCTTTCTGTGAGATTGTAAATCTGTAATCCTTGTATTGTATTATAAATGTAAGCATGTATACGAAGGCCTCCTCGCTTCCTCGCTAAGCAGAACAATTTCTCACAAATTACCCGAAAAGCGTGATCCCCGTCATTTCCCTGACACATTTCTTCCCCAGAGCGGATTGAATCATCCTTTAGACTCTGGTGATTGACCAATGAGCCGTGACGAGTGATCTGGCAGAGTGGGCGATTGGCACATTAAGCCTGCCTCTCGACAGACCACGTCGCCTGTCGCTCAACGCTCCATCAGCACTCTTTACCTCTGAGTGCATTCATCATGGCTCATCATCTCTCCCATCATCGTCATCATCACATCTCCTCTCTCCCTCTCCCTCCCCTCCCATTCCTCACTCCCAAATGAAAGAGGAACCCTGGTGTGTGTGTGCGTGCGTGAGCGTTAGCGTGTGCGTGTGTGTGTTTGTTTGTATGTGCGGGTGTGCGGGTGCCTGGCGGCAAAGCCAGGGGTGGAAAGATGAGAGGAGAGGAGGAGTGAAGATGAAGGCCAGGAGAATGAAAAGAGGGAGTGAAGTGGGTGGAGAGAGAGAGAGAGAGAGAGAGAGAGAGAGAGAGAGAGAGAGAGAGAGAGAGAGAGAGAAGCATGGTCTGCTATGACTGTAAATGCTGTTAGATGGGAGGAGTACACAAGCGCTGTATAAGCCAGTGATTAGTCTCTGTTAGGTGGAGAGGATAGCTGGCTTATTAGTACGCAGCCGGACCAAGCTGGCAGGCCACCAGCTTGCCTGCAGCAACCAGCACAATTACAACCTTCACACTCCATCCAAACAAACACTGTATGCTAACAGCGTGTTGCATCAGAGTGTTGGACACTGTTGCTCTATAATGGTCAAGTCACACTTTTTTTGACATACTGCACTGAATAGTTTGTTATTACAAATAAAATGCCATTGCAGTATACAGTAAAAGTTGCTATGTTATATTCAATGTAATTTTAGAGTTGACGAGAAAATGTTTACAGAGCTGATCAATTAAAAGCAGTTCTAAGCAACCTTTTTGATATGAAAGTTCCCTTTTCAAATGTTCATGTTGATCAGTGCCATACACACATTACATTTAATTATGACATACGTCACAATGTAATATCCAAGCTAAATGAAATGTTATTCAATATAGGCAACATGCATAGCAACAAACAAAAACTAAATAGTAATTATGTCTTAGACAGAGTATGATACAAGGCTGCCATCCTTATGAAAACATCCACATCTGAGTTGAAATCATTAACCTTAGCAACAACAATCTTGGTTATCAGATACAGGTACTGTACTATATGTGAATCTAAGTTGAAGAGTTGCTTAGCCACAACTGCAGAGCCTACAAGCCAGACCTGAAAAGTACTACCACCCCCAGTCAATCAAGCCTAATATTAAAGTTCAGAACATAAAACTAAAATATAATGTGTGCGTGCGTGCATGTGAGACCCATCTGTTCTGTGGCTTTTTGTGTGTTTTTATTTTTTTTGTCTCTTCATAGCAGACCGGTTAACCACCTCTATAACTAGTACATAATCCAAAGGTACCTTAACTGATTGTTTCCATTAAAGGTATAGTCAGCTATTGCATGCTATTTGAAAGTTAATACACTTTTTGTCAATTTCATCAAATAACTCCTCACATTTAGCTATTTTACCCTTCTGTGTATGATTAAAAAATAATCCAGTGCTTCTACAAAGCTCTGAGTCCGTAAATAGGAACATAAACAAAGTGGAGAACACTTCTCACAACAACATAGTCGTAGCCTACTCTGCTTCGCAATGCGTTTCAATGTGTGAGGCGGAGCTGCAGAGGGATGTTGTTTTAAACTGAGCTCGAAGTTAGCAAGTGTTCTCGAGAATAACGAAACCTGCCTTTAAGTGATTAAGCCTCTCCTGGTCCGGGATGGGGGAAGCGTCCTTTATTTTTTTGCACGGAAGGTGGCAACCCTATTGCTGATCCCAGAATTAAAGCAAATGGACAGGCTTTGCTATTAGTGAAACATTCATTAAAAATGTCCAGGATTAGAGCCTTTTAAGATAGTTTTTTCTCTTTGCCTGAAATTGCCCAGTGGAACCAGTCTTCTGTCTGTTTTTCTGTTGATGGGAGACACCAAGTTGGGCAATTTGCTTTAAGTTACTTACATATATAATTTGAAAAGATATTTTAAATGCCATATTTCAAGTAGGACATCACTGACGTCCATGAACAACACACCATATCTCTAATGAAAACTCAAACTTAAAACCCTTAGGTGATATCTGACCATATGTATTTCAGTTGCTTTAGTTAAAACAAGGGATATTTTTAAATATGTGCCAGTATTTGCTTGTTTGTTTACCCATTCCCCTGGCCACATCTGTTTACACATGAAAAAGGTTAAAGCAGGAAGAAGCCAGAGGCATTTATTTATTTTAAATAATGCTAAAAGGAGCACGGAATAGAGACAAACAGAGAGAGGTTTCTAACTAATTAGGGGATGCATTTGTAATTTAAGTTACCGAAGAGCAATTTCTTAATTAACATATTGAAGAAGCAACTTTTTAATTATCGAGAAGGAATTTGTAATTAGGCTACCTTACATTCTGCGTGTCCTTGTAATTATTCTCATTTGTGGTTGGACCCCCACCAAACTGTACTGTTGCTAAAATTAAATTAAATTGTACAGTAGCAAACAACGGTAAATGAGCTACAACTTAAGAAAATACATGAAAATAGACAAAATACAAGCGAAACGACACACACATGCGTAGCATTTAGAAGGCAGGCGCTTCAAAACATATTACAGAAATGCTGCAATTATTGTACATGAAATCACAAACATGTTTCCACAGGACACTCAATATTGATGAACAAGTCTGGACACTCTTGTTCAATCTGAATTATGTGATTATTGAATTATACATACAGTATATAAATTACACAGCATATTATATATTTTAGCTCTTTCCCCAACACCTCTGATGGATCACACATTGTATTCTATTTCATTTCAATAACGTTATGAGCAGTCAGGGATGGCACTCGAGTTTCATGGATGGCGGCTGAGACTCTATGGGCATCGGGTAACATACTCGAATCATGTTAGCTCCCCTAATCATGTATTTTTATAGTAACAACTGGGTAAAACATCTATCAAAATATGTTTTTTTTGGTCAAGGCTGGCAAGAGCAGGGGTTCTCAGACTTTTCGGCCCCAGAACCCCCAAAATAACAGTGCCAGAGACTCACAACCCCTGCTATACCCAGAGCTGGTAGAAGAATAACATATTATTTTTCTATAGTATTTTAATACAGACTAGTAGCAGAATACATCAAAGTAATGTATAAACTGTACTACTACTGACAATTACGGCTAAACTATGCAATTTTTCTTTTGAAATGTTATTTCATTTCTGAAAATCATCTTGTGACCCCCTCCTCTGTGTCTCGCGACCCCGAGTTTGAGGACCAATGGGCTAGAGGAAAGAATAGATTACACGTCTCATACTGTGGTTCGTGTTAGACACAATTATGACGAGCAGAGTGTAGGACGAAAGCATGAAAACATCTAGCACTGATAATATTTGATTTAACTAACAAGGTAGAATTAAAATACAAGTTGTCTAATGTGGGACTACAATGGTGTATATAAAAAACAAAACAAATATGAAACATAATTGCAGCACAAATCACATAATTGTCATTTTGTAATGTGTTGTTTTGTTTTGTTAATGTGCTATTTTAATTCGCAGAACATTCTCTAAATGCTGTGCATGTATTGAGAAATTGATGAAGATATTTTTTATTTTTTATTTGCTTGTGTTTTGTCTAATTGTACAGTAAAGGCCTATTTTTTTTCGTAAGTTAGAGCACGTTTGCCCTTGTCAGCAAACCATATCAATGATTCGCCATTTTATGCGTCTACAATAGCCTAAAGGAAGTCACATGGTTCATGCTGTGAAACATACTGAATCAATTGAACTATTCACTACCGTGTTTAACAGTTAATTTATAAAGGTACACACATACATTTTCTTACTGTATGTCCAAATGAAACTACTTCTTGACAGAAAAAGAAACGGGATTTCTCCACATTCATCTGCACCAAAATAAGCATAAAATATTGAGCTAGGGATTGGGTGATTTGCGCTTTAATTCAGCCCACAGAGTATTTACAGTGGTGTTCAGCTAGGATTAGTTGTGTGAGGGGATTAGAGAAGCTGCATTACTGCTGTTTTATTTAACTCACAATAGCAAAAGACTACAAATACAAGCCTCTTAACCATATTTATCCACCACGAGAGGCTAGGCTGGACTGCCACATAAACATGCCTTTTTGCATCCATGTTATAGACCTGACCTGACCTGAGACAGACACATGCGGAATCGGCACAAACACACACATGCTCTCTCTCCCTATCTATCTCTCCCTCCCTATCTCTCTCCCTCTCTCTCTCTCTTAATCTGTAATCTAATAATCTTCTGAATACTGTCCCATGCAGTATATACAGTATGTTGCGCAGTGTAATGTCACATCTCACATTAATGAAGGCATTAAAGGCATCACTCACACGTACACGCACACACACACACACTCACACACACACACACACACACACACACACACACACACACACACACACACACACATAGTACATTAAACTAAAGAGCCGCCCATCCATCCATTGTTGTTGAGTTGTTGTCAGGCATAATAAAGCTCCATAGGACTTGCACACACACACACACGCACACACACCACACATGTGCGTACGCAAATATATTAATAGCATTATTAACTTAATAAAAGTATACAGTATAATGACCAAAAATCAGACACCGCTTTTCTCTTTTAGGCTACATTGTAACCGGTGAAAAATGAAAATCATAATTTCTATTACAACAAATAAAATAAAATAAAATAAATAAACTTTATAGTGAAACTCACTGTTTGTAGTTGCAGATAGACTTTGTCTTAGCAACATATCTGATCATTTCATGTTTGGTTTTTAATGTTGGTTGCGGCACAAGAGCGGTTTTTATAGTGATTACTGGGATAAAAGCACAGAATTAAATGTTCCCTGTTTATTCTTTCGAGGGATATCTTGCTTAATTGGTTGTTTTTCTCCTATCGCAAAACAGAGAAACGTCCCTGCCGTGGTGGCCCATTATCACTCCAGATCTCTTTCTGACAGATTGTCTTTCAAAGTAAAAGCTTCAACGTCTGTATTTTTTTCCACATGTGTGAAGCTTTTATCAGCAGGCTGTTCTGCACATTATTCACAGTTTATGGCCTTTGGACTTTCCTGCAAGAAGACAAAGCATGGAGGTTGTTTAGGATTAAAGCAGTTTTATAGGAGACAGTAGCCAGCATGAAGGAACTAAAGAATTATCTCTACATCACCAGCATATTATATCTGGCTGGGTCATGACAGGAGAATATAGTTGAATATCAAAGCCATAACCAGTACAAGTGTTCTCCTTTTATACACTATATCAACTTGAGTTCAGATGACTATTGGCAAGACACACTTTGGTTTGATTCCTGCTCTCCAAGGTGCCAGCCTCAGAATTGGAAATGGTTCAAAAGGTAACCTACAATCCTTTTGTCTCCAAACATCTGGTTGTTTACTGAACCTCAGGAGACATATACTGGGCCAAATTCACTCCAGCAGGAAACCCTGAAAGAGAGCTATATGTTATTTGTAGGTACAATTGCAGAGTAACTGCACTGAGTAGATTCTGCCTGCTGCCAAACCCATAACCTCAAAGTCCCAAAAGTAGGTCTACCTACCTTCATTCACTTAAATCAAATAATACAATATTGGCTATACTGATTTTCAGAGTATTTTTATTCCCTGCCAAGTGAAAGGGTGAATCCCGCCTCAACCGACACAACCTTGAAAATTCAAATTGATGTGTTTGCACGACTGTGAATGTCAAAAAAAGGTACTGTACAAACACATAACAAAACCGCAGCACCACCCACCAGGCAAATATTTTTGGAGGAACAATTCTACCGGTGAAAATTGAATCATAAACTATAAAGACCCGAGGTTGAGTTCAGCTGAGGAATAAAAGAGTAACGGGAATGGAGGTGGAGAGGAGAAAGGAACAAACGGCCACATTAAATAAAAGTTCACTCCTTCTCCGATGCCCCTGCAGAAATCCATGCTGTGCAACCTGATTGAAATTTCCTGGTTTAATAGCTGTGAAATAAAGCAAAAGTTGGACGTAGGGAGCCATATAGAGGGAATGTGTTGGAATGAGCCACACACAGCCTTAGCACGAGGCGGAGAGGCATGCAGGCAATGGGCTTCTTTGCACTGACCTCTGGGAGACATGTGTATCTATGTTGATTTGGTTGCATACAGTGGCTTAAAGGTGAATGCATCTAGTTAGCCTGCAGGCTGCCTATAGTATAGCCTGGGTCTATTCTGGGATGTCTGGCGAGCCAACAGCTAATGATTAACGCTAATGAATGCAATGAGAGGACATAGATAAGGTCCTCGCATGGCACAGCAAGCGGAAAGCATCAAATTACAACAATTGTCTCACACACACAATCAGAAGGGAGGCTCTTCTGTCCCAGTGCATACAGTAAAGCAATGCTGACATTTGGTTCCCGAAACCCCAAAGAACACAAGGATAACTATTTAGCTCTATAGCTACCCACAGATTATGGTCACTCATGCACACAATGTTGCACACCTCCTAATATAGACCTATATGAATATTGTTTTTGGTTGTGTGCGCTAGAACCGGTTTGTGTTAATTGCTGGTACAAATGGCATACAGAGAAATACACAGGCTTATCTACTGTATACACAAATACAATATGTTCACGCAGCAGATAGCTGGATTTTAATAATGCAATCACACCCTCACAGTCTTCTTTTGTTTTTCACTGCCTCCAAGCAAATTGCATCAACCATCCACTTTCATGGATACCCATTTCCATACTTGGTAGACCGAGAGCAAATAACAGCTATAAACACCGCTCCCCTTTGTAGAAATTTTAACTGCATTGTATTTAATGTTCTTAAATGATTGAACAAACCAAACATTCACTTAGAAATTCAATGTAGGGAATTACTTCAAGATAAAATAGAAATACAAACAGGGAAGGTTATCCATAAATATGGGATACTGTACAGCATCTGCAGTCAGTTATCAAACACATTCCTAGACACCTTAATATGTGTGAATAAATCACAGGTATAGGAACACGTCATTAAAATCCTCAAACGTGCATTTCCAAGGACACAGTGATTGGTGAAGGTGAGAGTTTGTAAATTGCTTCCTTGGCGCTTGTCAACAGAGAGAGTGCCTGGGGCATCCAAAGCAGCCATAATGATGAGCAAATGGACAGATTACAGACAGGCATATCTGCTAGGTAAAGGCATAAGGGTTATGAATACTTCAGGAGAAGCAGAATGAACATTTGTACATTGAAATTATTATTTGAACATGTACATGAGCCCAAGCTATCACCTGTCAATCACACATTTTGATTATGTTTCTAGTCTCGGAGTCTAGTCAGCAGATAATTCAATGACAATTTAGAATCTTCAAACATACATTTATTCCACAAGAATGTGGCTTTAAAAAAAAGGAAAAGAGACACACTGACTTAATAATTCAGACAATGTTGAACAAAATAAATCTGAGTGCCACTATCTTGTCCAGAAGGAGGCCAGGTTTTTTGGATTAAAGTGACCCAGTTCCATATATGACTGGGATATTGTTACAGTATATGTGGTCAGGTAGCATGCCTTGAAATGTCAATGCCGTAATGGTAACATTCCAACAATGATCAAATGTTTTATAATCATATCAAAGGTTTGCAGCAATATTCCATGTTTTCTTAATTCTGCTGACTTTTTGGCCTTTGTCAAAACGTTTACCGGCTGCAGCATGTAGCGTATTATTATGTTTTCAAGTTGGTTAGAAATAGACAACTAAACGTAGCTACTACAGCACCAAAGATTATTGCATAGCTGAAGAAAGAAAAAGTATACTTTCTTCACAGCATTTTTTTTCTTTTTCTTTGCGCTCTCTTATTTTCCGTTTGCATTTCCTTCTGTCTCCAGTCTCTCATCATAAAGTGCAGAGTATCGTCCAAATGTTAGTCAGCATGTGCATTTTGACATTTCGCGACTTGAATTTTTCACAAGCCATATAGACCAGTGAGTGCATCGATACAGTATAGAGCAGCGTCTAAGAACCAATGGCAGTCTACCTGGGCACATCACCATTGACGCACAAAGCGCTGTATGAATCCTCCTGTGTCGAGCTGCTAGTGCGCTTGTGTTTCTGTGTCAAGGACTGTCTGTCGGTCTGTCGGTCTGTCTGTGTGTCTGTCTGTCTGTCCATGTTCTCCTCTGTCTCTCCTCCCCCCGCATCTCTGTTCTGCTTCTCCCGGTGAGTAAGTTGAGTTGTTAGCCGACTCTAATCAGTAGCGATGTATGGGGATCACAGCTCATAGAGTGGGATCAATGAGTCTGCTGAGCGTGGCCAAATGGTCAGCCTCGTCTCCACTCAAGCCTGGCCCGGCTGCTTTGGCAGGACTATTGGCAAACCACTGAGATGTTCAGCTCAGGTTCCCGACTCTGTGTACAAGTGGAGATCTCTTCATTGCAAGACATCTGCAATCCATTACGAGCGTTTGACCTCGGAGTCGCGGACAAGCAAGAGAGAGAGAGAGAGAGAGAGAGAGAGAGAGAGAGATTTTTCCACAGCCTTTTCTCTAGCAAGGTATGGCTTACATTCACAATGATTAAGCTTAAAGCAGCTACAAGGGGGTTTTGCAGAATCAATTGCACAGAGTAATAGAGTACAACAAGGACTACAGAGTCAGAACAGCTGTTTTACAAGCTGTACAGCGACGAGGTACAGTAATGACATAAACATAATCACAACTCTATGAATTATATAACAGTTTGGAAAAGAACCCTGGCAAATACAGTATTTGAAAGGACAAATATACTGTACCTTCTTATATTCATGCTCATGTCTACAGCTCCATACATATGTAGCATTCATCATGCTTTAGTGCACACGCTGTTACCTACACCGCTCAACCACCACATGGTTGTACATGCCTGTCTACAAGAACATACTGTCTGCACTAACAACGTGTGAAACAATAGGCTGGGTGCTACTAACTCTTTAACGGTACTGGGGAATGACAGTAGAGGCATGTACAGTACTGTGTGATTCGCATAATAGAAAAAGAATACATTTTGTCACTACTGTACCTTGCTCCAATGAACATGAGTGAACACATGTTTTACATACATCTACAGTGTGCGTGTGTGTGTGTGTGTGTGTGTGTGTGTGTGTGTGTGGTAACCTTGGGGTGACCTAAGGGATTGTGTTCTGTAATTATCTGATTACCCGTCTGTTTTGCCCTGCTCAGACGACTTGCAATTGGATAACACTGTACATCCCTGATTACCACCCACACCACAATCAATCACGCCTAAACGCACACACACACACGTGCAAACCCTCACGCCTGCAATTCGCAGTACTCTGACATCCCCATTATCTACACAGCACCAAGATAAAAACTCCAGAAAGCTTCACAAAAACTGCAGATGATAAACTTTCCTTATCTTCCTCTGCCTTCATTTCTTATACTTTCACTGTTTTCATTGGCTCATTGTGCAGACATCAGCACTTCGCCGGGGACCTCGCGATGCACCACAATGATCCGATCTGCATTCGCATTCGCATTCCCTCCTTTTAAGAAAATCTCGCCTTGCATCTTGCCTTGTCAAGGCTGAACAGTGAGATAATACCTGGGAGCACCTCAAGTGTGGATACTGTCAACATGCCGACACTCGACAGATTGTCAGGCTCTGTGTGCATGTACTGTACGCACACACACACACACACACACACACACACACACACACACGCGTGGACTCTCACGTGCACATTGAAACACCACCGACCCTATCTCCAGGAACATTATCAAGGCTTTTCTCAAAAGGCCAGAGGGCTGAGATAAAGAATATGTGAGTTCTTGCATGTTTTGTAGAATCTGAGATTAGTGCACGGACTTGTAGATCTTGTATCATTTCCATATGTTGGTTAAGCAGGTCATTGACTTCACTGACATACACTATCTGTGTTTCAAACTAAAATAAACTTTTTTTATGAGTTTGTTTTAACCCCAGTGGAAATTCCAGATAACAATCGTGGACTGTACCGTTAAATAAACACCTGGGCTGGTTAATATGTGGCTTGCGCCCCAATGGACTGGAATAGCAATCTGTTATCATGTTTATTATCAGCGTCTTTTCATTTCTGTCTCATTCACTAATGCAAAAAATGTAATAAACGCAAAACATACCAACAGAAAAACAGGAAATAACTGAACAAAAATGATTTGACATATTTAAGAATAATAAAAAGGTCTAAGACATTTTGATACACTGTAGTGGGTTACAAAAAAGGTCCTGGATTTGATCTCTGACAAGTTTGGTTTACCGGCTACTGTAAATGTTCTAATTATAATTGTGCGTGACTTACTGTAAGAAGTATGACTTCACACACACATTAGCTATAAAAAAATGAATAAAAAAGCTATTGGCAAACTGCCAAACACAGAGGTGGGCAGTGTGTACTGAGGCTTGTTTAAGGTAAGCCACTGGTGGAATGACCCGGCAACCGCCATCTGCGAAGACGATTACCACATCGGACTCCCTCCCTGTCACACACCGTTCTGTTTCCTTCCTCTGATTAGGATGGAGTGAAAGCTTCTGAACTGAGCAGACCTTTCACTGGAGTATGTCTATTCTTCATCCCCCTCAGACGAATTATTAAAGAAATGTTCTGCGCTCCTCTTGGCAACCGGCCTCTCTGGTCTCCTATATTTCATTGTGAATCTGGCCTCTGCATTCCTTGGGGTACTGCAAGGCCTATTCACTCCCACTCTTGAAAAATAAAATAGCCTGCAGTTGATGCTGTGGCGCTATGGTAGAAAGTCATAGAATAGTTAGCCCTGACAAGCAAACACACACACACACACACACACACACACACACAGTACTTGACCTACCTGTGTGACTTCTGTGTGCGTGAGTGAGCGAGGCCAGACAGAGGGACAGCAGAAGACTCCACACACCGACTCCGCAGACACAAAGCCCCCGCACCCGCATCCTGCAAGAGGACACAACCGCCGGGACCCGTTAGCGAACGCACAACACAACATGTACATCTGCCTTCATTTAGCACACGCTTTTGTCCAAGCTGAACGAGCGATGAGCGTATTTATCTACTAAATAGATGCGTTCCATAACAAGAGGTGACAGCAGTCACTACACAACAGTTCCTGTGGGGGGCACAATAGCCTAGTAATCTGGGAGGACATGTACTAGTCACAAGGTCTTCAGTGCAATCCCTGCTGCATCCTTGAAGAAGATGCTAAATGGCCTATATGTATAAATAAAGCTTGAAAGATTTGATCAAGAATGTTCTAGTAGTAGTTGTAGTAGTAGTCGTAGAAACAGTAGTTGAACAGAAGCATTATATGAACTCAAAAAGTGAGTACAGTAAGATAAACCTTATTTGTAAAGGCATTTTCAGAAAATTCTTAATATTGTGGACAACTATTTGCAGTGTTTAGAGCTTACTATGTAGAATACTAACATATCCACAGAACAAGGCACTCTCTCTTTCTCTATGCAGAGGGAGAGAGTACCTTGCTGGCTTGCTATGAAGGGAATTATTTACACGAGAAAAATTGTTTACTGCATTTCTGCAAACACTAAAGAGAGATAGAGAGAGTAAAAGAGAGAGAGAGAGAGAGAGAGAGCGAGAGGGCAGATATTACAGGAATGCATTTAATGTTTTGTTGGTTCCATTGGTGCAAATATTCAAAGCTCACAACGTCTACTGTATATTTACTTAACATTAAATACTGTGCATATACTTGTGGACATCTGTGTGCAATTGTGTGTCCATTTCTATTAAACCAAATGTTAACACACACTTGCATGATTCTCTCTCTCTCTCTCTCTCTCTCTCTCTCTCTCTCTCTCTCTTTCTCACTCACACACACACACGTATCATACTGTATTGAGAAGACATATTTTATCATATACGTGGTACACGGTCACATAATCATCAAATCATCATACCGCTCATTGGCACACACATGACGAGTGTACATACATTACATACATAAACACACACATTCCAAGAACAAGCTGCATAACAATGTTTACAGTTTTTCTCAATTGCTAAAACACTAAACCATATTGTCTGAACCAAATGCTCAGTTGCCTGAACCCACTGATTGAATAAATCACTCTTTTGGCAAAACCATAAGCACT
>JAODTR010095440.1:0-13618 GCA_025399935.1 Amblyopsis rosae | reverse complement strand
ATGACGTAGTGTGAAGCACTTTGTGTTACATGAATTTGTATGAAAAGTGCTATATAAATAAAGATTGATTGATTGAATGATTAAACGATAAAATATGAATCATAAAACATTTAATACATAACTAATTTATTGGTTACAGTTTCACCAATTTTCAAATGCTTATCTCTGAATTCATTTGAATTTATACATTCAAATATATTAAAATTCTAGGTTCAGTGAAAGTTTTATTTGTTTTACATATTTTATTTGATACAAAAAGGGTACAAACATGTAACGTCAAGACCAGTACACACAAACTACATTCCCATTGAAGGATCATGCACTTGAGGACAGCATGTAAAACAATAAATGTGTATGCAATATGAAAGAGGTGAATGAAATTCAGTCTGAATACCAAGCAGGCAATTGACAATGCTTCAGTATTCAAGCAGCATTTGATACAATTTCACCATTAGTTGCTACTGTATGTTATGCACAATCAACTAAAGTTACCCTTTATAAGCTTTAGTTTAATGGGACTGGAGATGATTTTACAAACGCATTGCACTTTTAAAATTAACATTTGTAAATAAAAAATTGCAGTATATGATTTGTTGCCATCCCATGTCCTTCATAAAAAAGGAGGGTTCAAGTTTTGCAGCATCATAGAAAAATAATTGGTTCTGTATGTACAATGATGGCAATTGACATGTTAACATTTTTATTTACATTAGAACTTGTTGCCTGATTGTGGTCAACAGAAAAGTACCTGTCACATTTGTTTGGGTGCTAACAGAATGTAGATGTATTTACTGTACGCTTAAAAAATGTTAATGTATAACTGAATATTCAGTCAGACATAAATATTGAAATGACATATTCATGACACATTCATTATTGATTTAATACTGAATGCTATTGACCTGAAATGAAAACTTAACATTCCCCTTTTTAATAATAGACCAAGTCAACTAAATATGTAATAAACCAAACATGGATAAACATTCTAAAGAAACACACAACTATTCAGTACATATCATTTTGATAACAACTCATGGAACAGAATGCACCACAGTGGAGAATACATATTGTAGAAGAATACATGTTCATGTATCACAAGCTAGTCAATTAATTTAATATTAATCATAATTGCATCTATCTGAGCGCGCCATTTAATTCCCAGGCATGTATATTAAGGCATACATACTATGGATCCAAAAAGCTACTCCAAATATGTGTGGCCTCAATCATAAATCCTCAATGGAATATCACGTGATTTCTCATGCTGTTATTTTTATGAAAGAGGATGTCATTGCTTTGTTTTTCTCAAATTTTCTATGGATGGTTAGAGTAAGAAATCTCCAGCTGTTTATATGCGTTTCTCAACAGTCACCCGTGAAAACAGGGTTTGATTTTTGACAACAGACTTTACTCTGAGCACATCATGACTGTGCCATATATCTAGAAAGGAGATCGAATGCCTCATGTTACAGTACCATAGAACATAGAACAAGCTATCTCGTAATATAGGCAAGCCATTAACTAGTGAGCTGGCTAGAGGCATACTGTGTCAACTGTCACAGTATACCGAGCCCGGTCCACAAAACAAACCCCCCAAATATTCATGTTTTTTCCCCCTACATGGAGAGAATGAGGATGTCACCACTGCGTCAGCTGATTACATACTGAATGTAGACTCGAAGCTTAAAGTGGCTTTTTGCCCGTGGAACCCTGCGGCGGCGGCGGCGGCAGCGGCGACAAGCGCCACCTAGTGAGGGTGTGGAGAACCAGCGGGTTGAGGGGGGTGGGAAGCGGAGACAGAGGCAGAGGCAGCCGCCCGGACTCAGATGCTCAGGGTCATGTTGCGGAGCAGCCACTGTTGGGAGCGGCTGCCGTTGCAGTCTCTCAGGGTGGGCACCATCTTGTCCTCTTCGGAGGGCATGTCCAAACACTGGTTACTGTTGACGTGCAGCAGGGTCAGTCGCTAGGACGATGAGAGGAGAACATGAATGCATTAACACATACCCACAAGCATGCAAATGGTACTGTTGCCGTTAGTAAAGTAGGCCTATATTGTGGAAATAGTATAAACGCTAGAAAGTTGAATTCTATCAAGATGTGATGAAAAGTTTACAAAGAAAATATGTTCATGTTTTTTTTGCCTCTTTTCAAGCCTCTTGTGATTATGTAAAAGTCTGTATCTGCAGGGTGACTTAAGAATGATTTTGTCAAGACAACTTTAGAGGATATCATTCATAGCCCCAGCTTTGGCCTTGGAACACAATCAAATGAAGCTAATTTGTATGTAGAGGCTTATTAACCCACAGGCAGTGCCCAATTCATTGTCAATGAAGCAGCTGCCAGTTGAGTCTCCAGATAGCATGGGGGTGCTCTACAGTGTCCTGGCTAAGTAGCGTACAGTGTACTTGGAACAAGACTTGTCTCTTGACTCATTTTAGGATGCCTGTCTAGCTCCATCTCCTATAATTCTTGGTTATCTCTTAATGTTCAACCAAGACATCTCTAAATATTATCAATAAACACTGGAACCTTTAAATGCACATCATTGTGAAGTTTAACTGAGAAAACATATTATCACACAGAAATCAATGGATCACAGTTATCGCAATGTGTACACATTTCCTGCTTTGCAAAGAGAGTGGGGACCATGTCTATATATTTCCTCAGATTTATGTATGTATGTATGTATGTATGTATGTATGTATGTATATAAATGTTGTACCTCAGTGAAGTAGCTTCTTTATCACATATTCACATAAATATCACATGCAGAGAACTTATTTTCTCTTAAGAATCAAAATGCCACTTCACAAGAACTTATCTGTCAAATAATTTGATATATATTCATACATTCTTTATGTATGTGTAGTAAAATGTTCCAATTGAGGGACTAATAAACCAGCATGCAGAAGTGGTAAGGTTCTTTGCGTGGCTACTTGCTTGGGGGCCCAACACATTATAATGTAGCCTAACAAATCGCAAATATGTTGGGTAAACAAAGCCTCATTTGCAGTTTAAAAAATTCTGCAACCAAATATATGTACTGTCAGATAGGCTTTTATACACCCGTAGGCAACAAACAGAATGTGAAATTAGTAGAATGTATAAAAGAAATGTGAATGGTAGATAAGGATGATGAATATTCAGATTCAGCCACAGCTTAAGACTCTCCAGTAGAATTGCTAAGCATATATAAACCAGTGTAGGAGCAGTATCTCCCGTAATCAAGATGTGAGGTAATCCTTCATTAAAATATATTTGTGCCTTGGCTGTTGACGAAAGGATACTCAGTGTAATGAGCATATAGACACACTGAAGCCAACTCAAACTCAAAGCTACTGTATTAAAGACATGATGAAATTATACCCTGATGGGAAGAGCGGGTTACATAACACACAAGCAAAACATAAATACACACACACAACCATACAGGAGGGGCTTGTTCAAACACAGCCACAGCAAGGCGAGCAGGTGGCTTGTCCCCTTCAACATCTGTTAAATTGAATTAAGACCTGGCCACAAGCCACCCGGATGCTTTACTATAGAATACCATTACGGCATTAATCAGACAGCATGCACATGCACAAACCCCCAGCCATAAACTCCACACACCTCCTTTAAAGCAATTTGGGATAAGTAGAGCAATCTTTCAAAAGACATTTTTTAGAAGCAAGCCCCAAAAGATCTTTATAGGCTAATCATGGATGGGTATTTCCCATGGAGTTTCACAAAGCCTTATCTATAAGTCATATGAACATTACTCAGCAAACGATGAAGATACTATTTTGCTTCCATTCAAAGGTTCCAACCAGTGGCAGAAATGAAAGCAAAAGCTAAAAGCAAGGGGAGGAAAATGTTTTTTTATGAAAATATTAACAATATTTCAGCCATCTCAGCCTTCCAGCAAACCAGCCCATGTCAGATTACTGAGTCGCTGTGTGTGTGTGTTCGCAGCTGAGGCCGACTAATTAAATGAGGACGGTTTGGAACTGTTGGCCCAGGGTGAGGAACATGTATCCCCTTTTGTCACAAGGCAGTACACTGGACTTGCTGACAGGCACAGAACGCACGCCTGTTCAACTCGTGCTGACACTGAGAGCGCTACTTCAGGGCTGAGCGTGCGTTTGGGTGGCGGGTGGCCAGTAGTTTCATATCTTCTAATTGTGAGGGAGAGGCCCTTGTGTGCATGTCCTCTTGCACATGCACGGCTGTGGCACATGGTGCAGCCAGTAAATCAGGCCACCTAACAGCAGGTCACTTCCCCACTGCAACTATGACACAGACCAGCAGTCTCGAAAGGCGCTTCGCCAATTTGCCTCTACATGGCCACAAAAACTGCGACATGCTACATTGATGCTGCTCTTTGTGGTGTTGAGAGATTAGACAGAGGTACAGATGGAGGATAGCTGTACACAATACGTCTAGCTAGGCAGAGAACAAGGGGGACAGATTCCTAGATTGATTGATGAATAGCCATATGAAATCTGCTGGGGGAAAAAAAAAAACATTCTTCAAAAATATGTAAATAGTCAGTGTTGATGTGCAACAATAATTGAAATTCCCTGCTTTGACAATGGTAGAGAGTTCCTGAGAGGTCACGGTCATGAAAGCTGGGCTCACAATGAAGGATCACTTCAAAAGAACTTGTACACAATGGCAATCTCATTTCATTTCCCCCATTGAATGGTTAATCAGCTAAAAATAAACACAAACCACTTCCCCCCCCCCACACACGCACACACACACACCATCTACCATTTCAGGCCCTGCTGACTGACCAAGGGATGACGATTATAGAGACAGGCTGACTGACTGAATTTCCACATCAAAATAAAATATGTATGTTGGAAAATAAATGTCAAATGAAATCTAATTTAGTGTGAAGGCAAATGAAAGGTCTTGTAGATAGCTGCTTGTACACAGTACATGTCTTGATGAGATGCCTGTATTTTTCTGTGTCCCAGTCTTATACATTACCTCTGAAAGGTCACCGGTAATAGCTACTAAATACCTTTGAAAATGTGCATGCACATTTGACTAAGCTCAGCATCAAAAGACCAAATCTCTGCATACATCTCTCCCCACTGGTAAGATAGTGAAAATGACTACCTTCACAACCAAACAGCACGCAGATCAGCCAAAAGCTATTAGCCAGGGCGGTCACAAACAAACACTGAATAAACACATACTCGTCTAAACTACTCAAATGCAATGCTAATCCCTGGACTCTAATCTAGGGCTACGTGTACTGACCTGTCCAATCCCAGGTCTTAGCCCCCAGGTTTAGCCTATAAAAAGTAATCAGTAGGGCTGACGTAGAGGCGTCTAAAGACCTCCAGGCGCGTGTAGTTACACAGTATCCACATCTGCAAAGGGCTGTCATTACAGTCCTCCACGGTGGGGCCGTAGGTACCGTCCTCCAGGCGATTGATGGTCAGACATGACTGGGTGATGATGTGAAGGAAGGTGCGCTTCTGCAGGTAGCCAGGGATGAAATGGAGACATGGGAGGGATGGTGAGAGGTGCTGGTGTGTGACAGGGCCATCAGGGAAAGAAAGGTACGGCTGATAGTGATTCTTGATTTCAGTGAATGCTTTTGTTCGAAAGTGCTGTTGTTAACCAGGAATGAAGAATGGAGCGCTGAACACTTATTCTGGTCGATTCAGTGGTGTAGATGTTAACTCAAACTTTTTGTCAAAGATCAATACACACACCTGGCTAATGTATAATGTAGCAAAAACAATTTAATAACCCTGGAAGACCCATTTCAGACCAAAGAAAACATCACCTACCGCTCCAAAAAACACATTTGAAAATGTTTATTTTTATTTTTAAGACTACATTTACATAGCCAACAGGTTATATTGTCTTGCCATTGATAGTAAATGTGTGTTTTTTTTAAAAGAAACATTTGTAAATGTGTATATTGGAGAGCTAAGTGACTATTCTAAAGCAAAGAGCAAATATTCTAAAAGGTTGTGTGATCTGATGACAGAATGAGCAGTAATTCACTTCTTGGTTTGTTGCAGCACATTACATCTGTAGTAACAATAATCATTGCCCCTGAGCAAAGTATTCCTCAGATCGAGCAACATATTGGTGCCTTAGGCTCATTTGTGCATCCGAGTCTTAGGAGTTTACGTGTTGTTTTTGATTCAGCCATGTCCACGGAGCAACACTCAAAACAACTCATTAAAAACTGTTTCGTTCAATTAAGGCACATATCTAAAATTAGAGCCCTGGTGTCTAAGGCCGAATTTGAGATGATCATTCATGCTTTTATTTCATCTAGGTTGGATTATTGCAACAGTCTTTTTACTTGTCTCAATAAGAAACAGCTTTATCGCCTACAGATTGTTCAAAACTCTGCTGCAAGGCTATTAACACGCACTAGAAAAAGGGCACACATCACACCTGTTTTAGCTTCACTTCACTGATTACAAGTGCAATTTAGAATGCATTTTAACATTTTGGTTCTTACTTTTAGAGCCCTACAAGGAGAGGCGCCCCCTTACATCTCTGACCTGATACAGCTGTGCATGTCCTCTCGTAGTCTTAGATCAACAGGTCAGAGATTTTGAATTGTTCCCCATACATATTTTAAAACTAGAGGGGACCGTTCTTTTCAGGCAGTGGCACCTAGGTTGTGGAATGCACAACTTTGAATGGCCCCTTTCCTACGCTGCTTGGATTCGGTGGAAACTTCTAAAACACAGTTGAAAACTCTTTTATTTAAAGAGGCTTTTATTTAGACTGTAGGGTGGTGAGGCCGGTCTGACGTGTATTTCTGTTTATTTATTTGCTTTTGTTTGGTTATTTATTTGTGTCATGTGCTGTCATGTATTTACTATTGCTGTGTTTTCCCCTACAGTTGTGAAGCACTTTGTGATTTTTATCTGTGAAATGTGCTATATAAATACATTTTACTTACAAACTTACTAGTATACTGTGTTGTGTGAATGCCTGTACTGTACGCAGTAAAAATGAAGTGTCTTATACCTCAATCTCTCATCAAGCATATTTGTGGCTTGTGTTAAGGTAATGTAAATCTCATTGGGACATGATGTCCCATTTGCAACATCAGAACAAACAAAGAAAAGACAAAAGTTATAAGAGAAATTAAAGTGTAGCAAATGTTGACAGTAAGATCAAGTACAACCTACAGAGGTTCACTCCAGGTCTTTTAAAAAGTCAATCATTTAAAATCCCCCAGGGGAATTAGGTTGTACTGCTATAGGTCCCTTCATGAAATGTTCCAGTTTGAGGGGGCAGCGTACAAGAAAGCCTTTTGCTGAGCTCTGTGCAGACTGAAGGGCTATTCAATGTGAACAGGTCTTGCGTAGTGTAAGTTATGTCTGCCCTGCGTGTTATAAAGGTAGCAAGCCAAGGGTTTACCGCTGGCCAGTGCAAGATACAATGATGTGTGAAGGCTCTACAGCCAGATATAAACCTCAAATTCCAATCGGAGACAGTGTCCATGTTGACACTGTGAACTGAGGCGTTTAGTCAGGAAGTGGCATGAAAGATACAAGATTTTATTCTGGTATTATAAAATAAAAAACTAAACCTAGTCTGTTGCTTTTTATTAAGATGATTCAGTTGGCATTTAGTCAGATTGTCATCAATTAAAATGGCCAGATATTTATAGCTAGCCACAAGCTCAATTGAGGTGCCAATAGCCAGCACCTGCTTCTTGTTGACAAGAAACATAAGCTTGGTTTAGTTTGCGCTCAACACAAATTTGAGCCAATAAGGATGTAACCCTTTAATGCGTTGTGGAAAAAGTAAACTTGTTTGGTGATTAAATGCAAATGCTCCAGCCTGGAGATGTGACTGGAGTGCTGCCACACATCTGGATGCGTGGAATACTGATGTGTCATTTGTGCAGTAGAGAGCACAGAGGGCTCAGTTTCCCTCCAGATGAAACCACAGCTGAATAGCCAGAAAGATTCAGATGTGTGTCTATCATAGCTGGGGCTCAGAAAAGTGGAAATATGGAATAAGATATTTCCAAACCCGTGTTCAGATGAAATGCTGGTATAGCCAGCCAGGTTTGGGTAAAATCAGTCTTGGTTACATGAGGGCTAAAAATATCCTTGGCCTTTGATGCCATTGAGACCTCAATGCTATTTCTGACCGTATTCATTTATGAATTATTCAACGTTTCATATTAAGAATGATCCCAGAGAACAAAGTGTAATGATCTCTATGGTTTGGTCAGTACATGATGGAAGGACCTCAAGACTTCCTCCCTCTATCCTATAGCCTATATCCTTCCACTTTACAATTATTATTCAATTGAATATTATTATTCAGATGTATGGAAAAATGCCCTAAATCAGTTATGAGCTTTGTAATTAACTTTATTACTATATTTGGCATACTGAAAATATGTTCGAGCATAACAAAATGTAATGTTCCCATAATTAATGTTACATCACATTATTATGGCCACGTAGATTAAGACGGCCTGTTTTAATGTTCTATTGGCTATTGACACTTCACTTCACAGTTCACACAGGGTTCAGTGGAGGACAATCTAGACACACCATTATAGGCTGCTGCTATTACCCACAACACAGCACATACGATAAACAGCTAATGGAGAAGCAAATGCTTAGAATAAATATTGCCTGAAAATCATATTCCCACTTTCCAACATACTATGTGAGAGGAGAAAAATGTTCAACATACGGCAGATTCTGACATAATGCTGCTTTAAAGCACAATGGAGAAAAGCTACCACATGGTTCTGAACTGAAGCTCCAACACTAAACTCAACCATTAATTTACATCGCCATCTGGTGGCCAACAAGGGTATGTGTACCATATCTTCGTCAAAGCCATGGCAGAATGTGATGCTTAATGCTTATGCAATTTCTTTCAAGCACAATACTAGACTGACAGACTGCAATAAGGAACATCTATTTCATCCTCATCACCGTGCATCTCTTTCTATTTTGTAATGGCAACAGGTATAAGCTGTAAAGCAACACCTAGGAAACATGGGTTTGTGAATCCCTTTGAGGCAGTAATTAAAGATGCTTGAAATAAAGCTGCGCGGGGAACACAGTCCTTACCTCAGCGTCATACTCAAACATCTGATTGCCATTCATGTGGTGACACTTGAGCATGACAACGGGTCCGTTGAGACGTGAGACATCCAGACAGAGGTCGTCTGTCCTGATCTCCTTGTCCACTGTGTAGGAGAACACCTGGGAATACAACAGCAGCTTCATCTCTCTCCATAATCATAGAGGATCTCTAGTGTTGAGTTGGGAATTGGAAATTGAACGTCAAATTTCAAAGCAAAACAAACAAACTTTGCCCACCTGGTTCCCGCCCATGCCATGGCAGTTGAAGAAGCCAACCTTCTCGTTTTCTTTCCTTCCCATGTTGTCTACGCACTGGTTGGTCTCAACATTTCTGATCTGAAGGTGTAGGAGGAGGGACATTTCTAACTTTCTACGTAGATCCCACTTACTGAAACAACTGTGACAATTTTATTTATATTTATTTTTTTTACAGATATAATACATTTTAATTACATAAATGTATCAAGGCTCAAATGATGGGATTATCATTTGGTAGCACCTTCACCTCAGAACCCCAACCCCCGCTGAAACAGTACAGTACATCTCTATAAGCATAAGCAATATAATGGCTGCCATGCAGCAATGGTAGAAATCCTAATTAAGTGAATCTTAATGGCTTCCACTGTGTGGAGCGATGAGGAATGAGAGAGCTGAGGCAGGCAGAGTCGACTGCAATATAACACAGCAAGGATTGCTGAGAAATTCCTCCAGTCTCAGCAACAGTATAAAAATAGCAAGATTACAGCCTGGGCTCACCTTTAACTGTTCACTACCCCTCATGTCCCTTCGGATGGCCCCATTCATCATACACACTCTCCCCTCTACTGCAAGCCGCAGTCAGTGCTTCCTATATAAGCACTCTTGAGTCCATGTGTCGCAAACCCTTCAGAAATACTTCATGAATAAACCCTCTATAGGCATTTGAATCTATAACTACTTTAATGCCATGTCTTTTATTGGGAGTGAGAGAAAGCATTGCAAAGGATTTTTTTCAGCATCGCTTCATTGCAGGTATTTTCCTCTGAGTGCAGCCACAAAGAAAAGCCATCTCTGACTCAACAGTGCAAACAGGAACATTGTGTAGCTTTTGTATTACTGGACAGTACAAGAGAGGGCATACTTCACCGAGCGAGTAGTATCTCCTCGGGATCTGGGAGTCTGGGTAGATATTCTCTAGGTACCAGGAGAATGGTTTACACTGCAGGGCTTCACGAAGAGCCCTGCGTGCAGACACATCTCCATAATCCACCCGCACAACGCCTGCAAACAGGAATTAGTCACATAAGACATTAAAGTTATAGTTTTTTAAACATTCATTCAACTTCAGCCACTGTTGTACTTGCAACATTTTAGGACCTTATTACATCAACTTGCACTACAAAGGTTGAACACCAGGGGGACCCTCTATATCATGTCTTGTAAATACAAGCGCCCCACAGTAACTTTGTCTATTTGGGTGGTCAGGGTTCACTTTACCGTTTAACAGTGTTCCAGTAAACTTATTTGTCTGTGCTAAGGGACACATAATGGCAGCTATGTCCCGTATGAATTCTCTATTTAAGCAGGCACTGCGCAAATGCACTAATAAACCTGTGATCTGTAATAAAGCTGTATTATTTAGATCAGTGTTGCAAACACGAGTCAGATAATGTCTCCCTGGAGTTCCTCTTTTGGAATCAGCGTGGATAAATCCAGGGGGAATGATTTATCATGAAAGAGCATAATTCTTCTGAGTAATAATGCAAGTATACAGGCTACACTTGCAAACACTTCCACAAGTCAAAGCACAGTTCGATATCTACGCCACGCAGTTCAGCATCTTCAGACACTCGTCTTTGGCATAACTATAATTGGCAGGATATAAAAGGTAGAGGCACCTTCCTCCATTCTCTTTCTCGCTGGGGGCTCTGAGCATGAGATGCAACAGACGACCAACAAGACACAAACACCAGTGCGGAGCACTGGGCATCGTGCTCAGATCCTCTGTGCCAGTCTGGGTGGCGGTGATGGCAGCGCCATGGCCCAGATCATTCTGTCTAATATCCTGGAGCAATGAACAGTCAGCGTGGGGCTGTGCTGGACAGAAAGGCTCATCCATCACAAGCCCAGCTCTGTATCTGTACCCACTTTATGGAGAATATGGCCTGACAGCAGAGGTCAGCCTAATTCCATCATAGCCAGTCAGAACACCTACAACTTGCATCGAATGGAGAAACATTAACCAAATGTATGCGGAATATGGACCTTTCTCATATCAAGGCAGATTACACAGATGGTCCTTTAGAGGTTGCCTGACTTCTGAAATGCCTAACAAGATACTGTGGGCCGCTGCTGCGTGCTAAAGGGTAATCTTATTACTAGTCCGACAGATGGAGGAGGTGTCATCTCTCACAGTAGTATTGTTCATCTTGGGTGGGTCGTGTTTAAGGACTTCTAAGAACAGCCGGCAGTCGTACAATGCTTCCCATGGAAATATGTTCTTGTAAATAAACTACTACTCTACAGTATACCAAGCTAAACTGTAGGATTTAAATAAAAGCAGTAATTTAAGTAAAAGCACCTGTGAATATTTATAATGGCCCCATTTCATTCCTTTCATTTTAGACTATTCTAACTGAACATTACATTTCAGTTGGTCTTGCATTTTTATTGACATGCCTTAACTACATATAGCTATCTGACTATGCAATGCTAGGTCAGAGACTATTTGTTTTATAAACAGTGTATATATATATATATATATATATATATATATATACATACATACACACACTGTATATATATATTGGAAATAAGAGGCATGTTCTGTAATTTATGTTAGATACATTGAAAACACTGAAGCACACTGAAAATCATATATTACATTTTCTCCACCACTAAAATACATTTCCTTTGTATTTCTAAATAATGTGCAGCTTAGGACACTTTGTGACTAAACTGATGAATAAATGAAAAGCAGACAGATTCCCCGCAGGTGAATGTACCTGGAGATATTATATAGAAGAAGTCTTTGAAGTCGTCCATCCACACCTCTGCCAGGCGTCTATTGTTTTTGTTGATGACCTGGCCGGTTCCACCAGGGAAGCTATATGGGGTCGCCTTCCGGAACACATGGCCCACATGGGAGCATGTGATGATCTCCAGAGAGCCACCACACTGCCAGATCTGGAAGTTCAAGATGACAATATACTGTATATTCTAGATCAACCTAGTATTTTTCATGTTTTGGACAAAATTGGTAACCAAAAGCTATTAACTATTTGTCTCAAGTCAATATAATAACAGGATAAAGATTATAGTTAACATTTTTTTAATAAATATATAAATTATATATTTCATATAGCAAAAAATATATATATTCAGGCAGGCGGTGTAACCTGATTGTTGTTCCCATTGCTTTGTCTTAAACGTATCTTCATTCACATATCATCAGCGTACTTGTTTGTCACTTACTCTAAAAGACATTTCCAAGTTTTCTCCACCCCAAATATCCATCCCCGGATCGTAGGTTCCTATTTCTTCAAAATATGCCTTGTCAATTGAAAATAACCCGCCAGC
Organism: Amblyopsis rosae; assembly: GCA_025399935.1. NCBI lineage: Eukaryota > Metazoa > Chordata > Actinopteri > Percopsiformes > Amblyopsidae > Amblyopsis > Amblyopsis rosae. Next base: position 965 of record JAODTR010095440.1, on the reverse strand, counting down.
CATTGTAGGAGTCCTATAAGAAGGTCAGATGAGACACTAAATGCTTGTTCTTAACACAAACTATAAAAAATGAATATATTGCCAGCCATTGCTACTATATTGCTTTTTTATTATTATTTTATATTACATTTTATAATTATTTTTATAATTAATTAACAAATGTATTCTATATTATACATTTTTTTAAACTATTTTATAGAATGAAATCAAATGTTTCATCCACAGATAAAAATGGCAGCACGCCATTAAATAGAGGGTTGCAAACATCCCATTTTTAAATCAAGATAATATTAGCTCAAATCTGAACACTGAACATTTCAAACATTTTTTTTTACTTTTTTCTTTAAATATAATTATGGTTGACAATGAATGGGCATTACAAAACATTGCTTCAGAGAAGGAAGGAACATTTAATTTGCGTACCTGACAGGAAGTGTCCTGTCCCCTTTGCGGCGATCCATCTCTCTCTGAGGAACAGGGTACCAGCGGAAATTCAGCTTCCAGTTGAACCCACCATAGGTCATGTCAGAGCCTGCCATGTACTCAAAGGTCTCGTCGCTGATGACATCAATGATGGGGCACACCACTGCTTTCCTGATAGACAGATGAAGTTAAAAAAGGGAAAACATTATACATCATATGGACAAGGATGAAAGATGTGCTATATAATTGCTCTACTGTATGTACAGCAATTACATAGCACGTTTCAGCTAAATGCAATAATTATGATTGTATCTGAGATGACTTGACATTATCACAAGAAACTAGGTGACATTTATGGTCAAATGTTATAGTCAAAATACCACATCACTACATTAGGCCTACTGTTATAATATGAGGTGAGTTGCACCTTCCTCTTCATCTGAAAATAAAATAAAATAACATATAAATTGTAGTGATCCAGCAGTCGAACCACGCCCGTTGATAATTCATGCTGAGGAATATTAAGGTTTGAATATTGGACT
>JAODTR010095439.1:13271-35437 GCA_025399935.1 Amblyopsis rosae | reverse complement strand
ATGGAAACAAACAACACCCCCTTAACCTGCTCCTCCCCCCGGGCAAGGAAAAACTTCCATAAAAAACACATGGGGGGGGGGAGAGAAACCTTAGGAAGGGACCACGGAGGGAGGAATCCACCCCTCCAGGACGGTTAAGATGCAATAAGTGATGGTAGGCAAACAAGATTGAGCATTAATACTATGTGTATGTAATACTATTTTCACATTATGCCACACTTAAGAACCTCCACATCGGAACGATTTCAAAGCATTTAGCAAGCTGTGAAATAAGAGTGCTCTGTCAATTGTGACATTAACAGATGCCACAGATTTATTATACAGAGACGATTGTACAGAGAAACCCTAAGGCCATAGCCCGGGTGCTCTAGGCCGTACTCTGATCATGCGTGTCCTGAAAGGTTCTCACCAAACAGCTTAAAGAAAGTAGATCCTTCATCTTCAAAGAGAAGCTTGCAAGGGTAACTTTATCAAATGACCATAATGAAAGCAATTTCATACAGTGGAGCAAAATAAGTGAGTGCCGATTACTTCATCTGATCATCTGCATCACCTGAGTAACCATTGCATGCTGGATCTAAATCACTATGGTAACGCCCATGTTCAAAGCATTTGTGAGAGGCTTGGTTACATTTCAGATGTACACTTTGATTACATTGCAGATTTTCTGGTTAACACTGCTGTAGTACAACCAAAATAGGACTTCAGGTTTATAATAGGTTTGAAATAATTGGCCTCAACATTGGATATGAATCTTTAAGATTTAAAAATATGCGTTTTGTAATACAAAAACATGTATCATTCTAACCTACTAACACAGCTAGTGTTAGTAGGTTAGAATGATACCCCTATGATAATGATAGATAAGACAGTACACACAAGTATTCCGTAATTAACATTAATCAGCAATAATTAGCAAACAATTAGACAAACAATTAGCCAAAAATCACTTACCGGGAATTCTGAGCAGGACATATGGGGTAATAGCATTGGAGAGGCCAGCAGTTACCACGGCGACAGAGCTTGAGTTATCACCGAGAGCAAGAGAGCACACAACAGAGTCCTTTCCCTCACAGACAACGGCAGAGGCTGTCCCGACACTCTCATTCATCACCGCTGTGTCGTCTTCCCAGGTCCTGAGGTAGATAGAACAGGCACCGATTAAAGGCAGCGTTAGTTAAGTCATTCCCAAGAATGCTTGCTAAGTTCAAATCAAATAAACTCCCTCAGAACCTCCAACTAGGGCTGGCCCTAGTTGGAGGTTCATTATGCATTATGCATGCATGTTTTCTCATTAATCCCTACTGTCTCCCTATAAACCCACATTGAAATGTAATTGCCTGTCCTACACTGTGTCATCAACACAATTTATTGCAATTAGCTCTGTTTGTAAGAAGAGAGCGAGGCTATTCATTCAACACACACTCTTATTGGCTAATACAGGAGGTTTGAGCGCATGGCTATGTTTACATGTGTGCTCACTGAAGCTAGGAATGGAAGATTACTTGTGTTATACTTCTTAATTAAAGTTAAGAATCTAACCATCTAACCCTATACAATAACTTAAATCGCTTTCACACAATTACAATTAGTTTCACTACGGCTCTTCAAAATACGTAGCCAAGATCAATCTTAACACTGAAAAATATAACTATACAAAATATAAATATATACCATCTGCAATGGTGTATATAGACTGCCTATAGTTAATGCAAATGTTCAAACAAATCATCCATCATAAGACTGTTTACGCATTATTTGGAAAACAGGAAAACAAAATGTAATGACGTGAACCCTGCTAAAAAAAAAAGCCACACAAACATGATTTGAACGGGCTCTGTCTCTCTTCAGTGCAATATCACACTAGAAACAGCTCCACCGCTCCTCTCCCCATGTGAAAGCCCAGTGTGTGAAATGAAATGTCACACACACGCACACACACACACACACATACACACACACACACACACACACACACACACACACACACACACACACACATGTGCAGCAGTCCACAGAGTTTGCAGACACTGACTCACAAACAATCACTTGCCGTGGGCAAAAGCATGGCAGGTATACAAACAGTATTATGAGGTAGCCAGGTTCATACTCACTGCAGTTGCCTCAAACTAATAGCCAGGAAGCCATCTTGCACCGTGCCTGAAGGTAGGGTGTGAATCTTAAGGTCACAAATTAAGTGTTTCTCATCCACTCTGCACATGATCCTCAAGCAGGTGTCTGCAAAGAGATTCAGGGGGCAAGTTTAGTACCACCAGCAGAGCCTTAATTGCACACACACAAACAAATATCACTTAGAAGTAATGAGGACTTTGGAGAAAATGCCTCCGTAGAAATATTCTGAGAACTAATATTTGGAATATAATTTGGAATCTGTTTGTGCATTCAGTCCACAGCACATCCGCCAGATTTGATTATTGAATAAAGATAGCTCATATGTATCTGCATTGTGAATCTATAGTCTGTACAATGAGCCATAGATTATATTCAAATTTATCAATATGAATAATGGGTTTAGCTATAGATGTACAAGCTCATCACAGCTATTAGAAATATATTTTAGAATGAAAAGGAAATGGGAAATGTATTGGTCCCTGCAGGGAAATTCAGGGGTTACAGCAAGTCCAAAATCAAATCAACCCCCTTCCTTTTCTTGTTTGTGTGTATGTGTGTTTTGAATCACCCCTCTGTTGGTTTAAATGCCACACCGAGCCATTAGTGGAGACAGAAACACCCTTTATTCTCCAAGTTAAATATAATGGCCCTGATTTGGACCTAGCAGGGCCTGGCTAATGGCCATTGATTAGGCTGCATTATTACCCAAGCAATCGATCCAACAGACAAATCGTCCTCCGTGCTCTCTCGATAAGCCCTTTGCAGTCTGTATGTGTATATCTACAAAAAAAATACTACACCTTGCGTTCATGGAACTCTCTGCGTTTTCTAAACTCAAGGACTCTTACGTAGGGCACTTATGTAGTGTACCGTACTGTCTGGTAAAGGGATGTAAATGCAGTAAAAACCTCCCTAGGTTGTCTTCAGTTGAGTGTGTTCCCTCTGGTAGGAACGAACAAGAACCTTTTACATAGGAAGCCCCCACTGAGATTGTACATACTGTACTCTACGTTTTGTTTTTTTATTTTCTCACGTCCGCGTTTCAGTAGTATATTGTAAGTGAATATCACATTTAAACAGCAATGCAAATTATGATTTAGCATTAGCCCGCATCCAGTAGCCTAGCATTCTCCGACCATTTCCTCAAATTATTTATGCAATGTACAAATAAATGTATAAACACAGTTCTATTTCACTGTATACCTCTACTGGGTCCGCCATCTATTTGAAGGTGTGAGGTCATACTCCTGTAGTGACACCGCGTGTAGTGTGGGTGATGTGCATCAGTCCTCTTGCTTGCAGTTCTCCTCACCCCCTCCGCAGAGAGCTGTGCTGAGTCATCACAGCACAGCTCGTTTTGCCAGGGCAGGGCCACAGCGCCCCCGGCTGCAGACTGTCCTTCCTCTGGCTCCCAACACAAGGCACCTGGGAACACAAGCCATGTTAACCGTGGCCACACATTGTATAGACACTGAATGGACGCTGGAAAGCCATGAAGATACCCTGGGTGCATGGTGGCCTGGGGTAACTGTCTGACTAGCAGCTGGCAGTTCTATCTGCTATAGTCACTTTATGTTTTGTCAACTGGATATTGTATGATGAGGCCGTCCAACAACAGCGTCGTGAAGTGATCTTTTACTAGTGGCATAACAGACAAGTGTTATGGCATATATGGTGAGCAGTTCAGGCTAACAGAAGTGCTAAATGCCAGGCTGAAGGCCAGTCCATTGCCTGTATTCTATTAGCCTGGCTCCGTCCGACTAAATACTCTCAGGTCAATTTTCGCTGCGATGACTGGCAGCTCTGTTTGCTTTAGCGTTTGCACAGCCACACTGTGTGTTTTAAATTTGTGGTAGAACTAGATGAAGGGATGTAAACAGTTGTCGCAACCTGATTGGTTAAAGGCTGCCCAATAGTTTCAAAAAGTACTAGATGTAGCGTGTCCAGCGTGTGAATTCTGGGTGTGGGAACACAAAGCTAGTATTATATACAGTACTCTGAATTCAGATGCTGTCTCCAAATGTATATGTAAGACAAAGTTCTTTAGTACTTTCTGTTCCCAGAAGAAGAATTTTGCAATGTTAACTGTTTTCCTGCACTGTAGGAATCTGCACTTTAACAAAAGCAGAAGTAATTCTTACTGGAAAAGATTAAAATGAAAGTCTCTTTTTATCTCTCGACAGCAGAGTTGTTGATCATGTAATAAAGCCCAAGTTGAACATTTCATGGTTTTGCACAAAGTGTCATCAGCACCTATATGGTTTGTTCATAGTGGCAGGTACTGTCCACAGAGCTGTGCACAGAGTAAATCCCACCAATCCCATATTTATGGTGTTTCATTCATTCAAGTTAACGGTAATATCAAAGTGCTCCTTTCCAGTAGATCTGTATCACAGAGATGATGTGAGGGTATATACTCAGACTCAGTAATACAATAAACCTACACCATCATTTAAAAGTCACATTCAATAACTGAACAGAAATGTGAGATCCAAGGGGTTAAGACTATGTCCACACGTACACTGCAACATTTTTAAACAGGGTTTTTTCTAATTATTAAAAACAAAAAACACCAGCACGTTTTAAAAAACGTATGTCCACACAGAAACACAGACATATGTTGTAAACCTGTCAGGAGCATGCCAAGCCAGCAGTCGGCGATACCCTTTAAAACCGTTTTGGCCAATCAGAAGCCTGACTTCTGGTTATGAAATGTTGTCAGTGACCTCCATAGTGCATTCTGAACATCTGCTCTGCTCGTCATTATAGTTTGATAGTAACTGTATGTAAACCATAATGTAAACATGTAAAACGTCCCGTTAGCAAAGTTAAAGCCAACACAGTTTTGCCTACGTCCGCCATTGCTCAAACATCACGCATGTAAGCCAAAGAGTTTAGAAGATTGAGCATTATAATGCATTTCAATGGAACGCTTCTGGTCTGAGAAAAGTCAACCCCCTCCTTTCAAATATTGAATGTTGAAGTTCCATCTGTTGGGACATCTCTGTTAAATTATATTCTCTCTGATGTAAACAGTAATCAGCGCACATCAAGCAAAAGACTGGCACACAAGCTGAAGTTACAAGCCCAAAACTATTTTTTACCTGTCCACAAGTGAACACAGAGGATGGAGTATCTTCACCCAGGCAGGAGTTTTGCTAAACATTTGGTTTTAGTGGTCGGACTCACCGTTTTCATGTGAATGAAAGGCAATGTGTGATATAGACATAATGTTATGTCACTGATACTGGGGGAGTTGGTTGTTGATGTATATTTTTAATCAAAGCAGCAATAGGCTATGTTTACCAGTCATTAAACATTTAACATATTCTCAGCTGGTGGATTCATGATGGTTCAACACAGGAAAATATCATCATATCATGTATACCTTTCAACATAAAATAGAAAATTCTCTCTTTCCAGCAAAGCAGTGACTGGGCTTTACTTTACAGACAAAAAGCTTGAATTTAAAAAGAACTTGATAACTCACTCTGGGAGATCAGGAGCACAGATACCAGGCATGTGAACATTGCAGACCAACTCCTGTAGGGAGAAAGAGGGTATGATAAAGTAAGAGTCAATAATAATAATAATAATAATAATAATAATAAATAAAAAATTTACAGTGAGAGAATATGAGATGAGAAAGAAAAACAGAATAATAAGAGTATGAGAGGGGTGATATGAGGAGTGAGAGAAATGTCACAAAATCATTTAATATTGGTTTGATACTGTAAAATGTGTAAATATCACAATATGTATGTTGCATAACCAACAGTACATAAAAGCTGGAGTCAGATATATTGGAGAAGGATGGTTAATATTTGAACTCTATCAAAACAAAAACACCTCTCTCCTTTCAATGCAGGTGCTCCCTCAAAAGCATCGCTGCGCACGCATTATCAAGGGCCACGCATTGCCATATCGGGTGGATTCCCAGTTACATAGCCAGGGCATAGTAACACCAGGTTGATATTTTTACTGCGCACACAGAATGAACAGCTAGTGACATATTCACGGAATTTGACAAATAGTGTATTATGTTACAAACGCTGACTCTCATCTTTAAGTATATTAAATCACTATATGTTTTAAGTGTTAGTAATACAACATTAGCTCAAACTGAAAATGTTAGAATTGAACTGAGAGAGGCACTGCATTGTGAGGCAACAGCAGAGGATTCTGGGTAGGTACATCCTGTCACAACTCCTATACAGCGTACAGTATATTGTTGGTGTGCCAACTTCTCCTTAGGCATATTACTGACTCATCTACCAAGTAAAACCTCACCCATGCAAAGCCGTACTAGACAAAAGACAGTGGTTTTCAGGAACCTGGGCTCTATGCAAACTTTGCATGACACGATTCATTACTATAAATCACCTCCTACACTATCCCCCAACCCCAGTACCTAAATGATGTTAGACCCACCAGCCTATATATCATTGAAATAAAAGTAATTTCATGTTTAGGTCTGAATTATCCTGAGGTAAAATATACTTACATTTTTTCACAGACTAGTGAGCATGAATTGGTTGTGATGAAGATGAATATGGAGAGGGCGGAGAGAGTGTGTGTATAGAGAGATAGAGAGGGAGAGAGAGAGAGAGAGAGAGAGAGAGAGAGAGAGAGAGAGAGAGCGAGAGAGCGAGTACTGATTCTGATTCTGATGAAAGGATAATGCCATATAGTAACATACAATAAAGCAAGGGAGAGATGGAGTTTTGCAGTCTAAGACAATATTTAAAAAGAATCTTGGAAGAACGCACAAAAGGATCACATTATTTTGTTTTTGACTGTTGAATCTAAAGATCTCAGCGGAGAACGTCTGCTGAATACTATACTGTAGTTCTATGTATTTTCTTAAAATACCAGTTCACTGTTTGCTTCACTCTGATACAGCAAACACCGTTGGCGAAAGCCTGGTGCAGAACACCCATGTGTCCACTCATGCCTGCTTTCTCATCAGCTCAACGCCATGAGGGTCATTTCCACACCAGAATGCACGTTTAGGTTATTCAGTTATCTTTCCACCTCAAAGGCCATGGTTGCATGAGATAAGGACCTCCATTACCTTTAACTGTGTTTCACCAACAGCCCCTGAGCAGCGGTGCATTCAGAATCAGCGAACAGAAGCACGTTCACAAGTACTGTAGCTTTTATATATTTTCAGAAAGATTTTCATAATCAAATGTCATTGCACCGTTTACCACATGATGCTTAAGTTCATTCATATGTAATATTTTATTTGAATGTGGGTCCAACCATTTGTTTTCCATGCCTGCAGTCACTGATTTTCATCCGGATAAAATAACAAAAAAACAAGAACTGTTGAAGGTATTAATTAGGCTAGATATGTTGCATCACAGCCCAATGGTCACATCACAGGTTGCACATCAATGAGTCCTTGTTCTCAAAATAAAAACAGCTTGTGAAAAACAGAACCATGGACAGCTGCCATGTTAACACCTGTACGTGTGCACACTCATATGTCATCATCCCATAAAAACAACAGAAGTGACCAGTGTAGGCATATACACGCCATTTCTGAAACAAAACACTATAACATCGATTTATATTCACAACATCAGAATTCCTCTGTGCCGATATAAACAACACGCGTGTGTGTGGGCGTGTGCGTGTACGTGTCATTTAGGCTACATATTAAAAGGGATCACATGGAAAACAATTGTGATTAACTTTGACATTAATACAATAACAACAATAAGTGGGTTTTTGGTGCCAAGAAATACAGTAAGCTGCAGCGTATAGGCCTACACACTGTACATTTTGATGGATTTCATATAGCCATAAGGCCATTCATTCGCATTGGGGGAAATATTCTGAAATAAATAAATAAATTGCCAAACCATCAGACTCTCAGGAATGCGTTCTGTGTGCCCAAATGGATTCCACACAAGACCAACGATTCATTCTAATCTGGCTGACTCACATGTTCTACTAGTGCGGGCTTGCTTGCTTACATCAGCGGCTGAAAAACTGCAGACAAGTTCCTAGGCCCTAGGTTGAATCAAAGTATAACTTACTGTAAGATGCCAGGCCTGAAACGGCCAACTTGTCTCGAAAAACCACTCTCAACAAGTTCAGAGTACCTATAGTGAAAAGTAAATGTGTCTTTATTGCGACCTGTAATATTGATATGTGTGAATTACTGGTCTAATGGATAAGTATGGGCTAGAGGAGACGCGGATTTTTACATTTGGAAACTGCATTGAGGCTGGTACCCTCTTCGCAAGCACCTGTGAAATATATTTGGGAATGCGCGTATAGGCTTTTATTTTTTAGCAACATCATCAGCAGTGGAATCAGTCTACTCTAGATAGATAGTACATCTTTCTGACTGCAATTTAATCTAAAAGTAGCCTAATTTGGAATATTAATATAGTATACAGTAGGGTGCTTACTTTGTTACTCCGTAGGGCTATAGTTTGCCTTTCTTGATTTATATGCGCACAGCTGCGTTTAGGTAGAAGAAATCTGGTCCGGGTCCAGCGCGCCTTTATCCCAACGAGCGCAACGCGTGACTCAACTCCTTGTCTTCAGCTACAACGTTGATCTTACTTATCATCTGTTCCCAGTCATGTAAGTTGCGTTTTGCCCTTTAGCGGAACATGTGATAGCTCCGCGCCGGAGAAACTGAGGCAGAATTACAGAAGCGGGGAGAGAGATTCGACTCTCCGCGCTGGGAGACGGTGACGTCACATAAGACAACCCTTCCTCCATGTATAGTCCGTTAGTTTATTTTAACCTATAGCCTGAAGTATAATTTGGTCCCTCCTTACTACTCTTCATATTTTTCTTCGTTTACTTTTTTTTACACCATTTGCAGTTTGCGCAATCTCATTGCTCATATAGCAGTTGGCTATATGTGTGAATACGTACATTATACAGTCGCCTATACAGTGTGAGCAGTATCACCATACAGTAGAATGATGTAATGTGTTTGTAACACAGGCGTAGCCTATAGGCTAGGAACCTGATAAAAGATACACACGGGTAACATTTTTGGAGCTTTAGCAGTAGTGGTGTTTCACATGTACTGACTCACCCCTCTTTCCGTCACTATGCTGAAAAACCACTCTCAGAAGACAAACGTTTTTCCAAACATATGGTAAACTGCAGTAGTTTTTTGGCTCCAGTGGATTGCAGTGCAAGCAGATGCTCAAATTGCTAGCCAGCTTCATTCACACTGTTGCTGACATATAGGTTACAAATACTATCATTTTGTTACTTTCTGACAGTTGTTTACAGTATAAGGTTAGTGCTAATAAAGCAGGTCCTGTTAAACACTGCACGTGGTGTGTGTATATAGCCTATGTTATGTATATGTGCATTTCTTTCTCCCCACAAAAGTTTCTCTCAATTGATGGATTTCACAGTAAATACAGGCACGACAAACAAACAATAGGACCCACACTGCGTTACTATTCTGTGTTACAGTATGCTGCCTAAAACAATCCTAACGAAGTGTTGAATTGCATGCAAGGCAAGATGAATGAGAGAGAGAGAGAGAGAGAGAGAGAGAGAACAAAAATGGTCAGCGCAGTGACCTGATATACATCTCCATGTGCGTCATCAGGAAGACCGATCATTGTACTTTTATGGCCCACTGGTTTTTATAGTCAGGAATTATGCCCCTTATTGTCACCAGCTTGGCAGGGTCTCCATGCATTAGCTGTTGAAGTTGAATCAGCATTTCGTCTTCATGCATAAAATCTCTCAGCAGAGTTAAGCAGACGCAACAACAAAAAACCACAGTCCCAGGACGTTGCCACTGAGAGGTGTATTATTATTGTTTTACTCTGTATCAAGGACATGTCACCTTGCGTTTCATGTGTAAATATATCCAATGTTATAAAATGTGGAAGACAAAATATAATCCCGTTGAATAAATTATTCCTCCATATTCTGCACTACAATGTGCAATCACATCAGAATATCATATTTGTTATATAGAATATATACTATGCAGTATATCAGAATATAAAAGGGTTTATTCACAAGCGGCTTTATGAAAAAATGTTCAGTGTGTTTTAGGCACATGCACAAATGAACAAGCATACAAGTTAGGCCTACTGGCAGAATGACAACGGTGGGTGCAACAGCCCGAGGAAGAAATATACACGAATACAGCAAAAACCTACTAAAAACAAAGGTTTGAGTTAGTGTTTAAAAGCACATAGGCCCACAGCATTCACTAGGGGGCGCTGGACGCTGTGTCAGTTAGACAAACCCTCTTCCCCGCATCTTGGGGGTGAAACCACAATTTCCAGTTGAATTCAAACACTTGCATTCATGTTTTACACACACTAAAACATATTGACTGGGATACTTGAAAAGTAGACTACACTCCCAATGCCTTTCCCTCATAAAAAACAAATCTGCTTTAATTATCTTTTATTGTTATCTGTTGTTCACAGCTGGATCATTCATTCACCCGGGAGACTTTCTTACTAGCTGATGAATATTTTCATTGTTGGGTTTCTGGTTTTTGTTAGCTGATTAGCATTATTATTATTAGCACTGTGAAGTAAATGCACTTTTTAGGTGCAGTGATAGGTCATATTCTCGTGCCACCTTGATCAGGGAGGGATTCACGTCAGACGGAGGCAAACAAATGACTTGAACATTCTCCCTGCATTTTAAAATGACATCATCCTCCCTCAGTGACGTCATCCCACCCTGTCCGCAGGAATGACATCACTCCTGGTGTGTACTCCTCCTGCTGCAAGGAAGCATGACTGCGTGTGTAGAAGCTGATTAAAGATTCATGAATGTTTTTACCCCGTTTGAAGTGCAAGGCAGCAAAAGACACTTTTTAAATCCAGTGGGACCTTAGAATGAGTCACCATTGCAGTGTTTAAAGCCTCTATTCAGTTACAGTAGGTGATGTGAAAAGAAACAAATATCTTCTGGGGGGAGTTTAAAACTCAAATACTAGCCTGTATACTAACGTACAGAAAATCAAACCTTGTGTTAACCTAAAAACAGTAGCACCTTAAAGTAAAGTTAAGCCTAATTTTAAATGACTAACTTCACTCCAAAGAGAGAAAGTTAAGTATAAAGCTGAAGACAGAAAATAAGAGGAGAAAGGGCCTGTAAAAGGTTCTTCAGCATTAAGAAAATGACTCACTGCTTGTGAAATCCAGGCTCCTGGCTGCCTTCCCCATATGCCTTGCAAATAGCGATTGTAGGTGAGACATTAGGCCACTTTTCATTAAAGACCAACAGTTCTGTCATCTTCGCCTGGAGAACTGTGGGACCTTTGTGAGACTAGCTGAGGGAGCGTTTGCCTTCAGACAGGCAATTCCTTTCAACCCATCAACTTTCAAATGTAAAGAAGAGTCTCAGATTTAGAAAAATAAATATTCTTGCCAGTATTTTTATGCTGTAATGGTGCATACAGTTTAGAGACTGAGTTGTGGTGTTTTGTGGAAGGTCTTGTGTGCTATAAGGCACTGTGCCCAGTGTCACAGACAGTTATGAATGTCTCTTTGTCCCACACAGGGCTGGTTCAAAGTCTACGCAAGCTACGTGGACACATTGAGCTACGCAAGGAGGGTTTGATGCGTACCTGCATAGCAAAATGTGCACGCAACACAAGCACTCCTGCCGTTTCATCTGAAATGGCACCAACTGAAACGTGTGTTCTCTATGTGCTAAAAATGCACAAGTAGCACTTTGTGATAGCTTGCATAGACTATGAACCAGGCCTTATACTGAAATACTAGAGATGCATATCTTAAAAATGGCAATTAGTGCAGTTATACCTTGCAATTAATTTTCCTGTTATACACAAACTAGGGGGCGCTGTACCAGATAGCCTGACCCTTTGCACAAAATTTAAGTTGAAGAAATGTCAACCTAAATCTGATGTGAGTGAAGTTGCTAACATAACATAACATAAATATATCTCCTATTTCAGCTTTGAATGTCTCTATTTGTTTTTAATGGCAGCCATGTAACATATTTACTCCCACAGGGAGTGTTTAAATAGTGCACTGACTGCATAACCGTGTTAACAGCACACGCTGACGTAATTTGAGACTGATGTCTTTTCCAGAACACATCTGTATGGTAAGATGTTGTCCACAAAAAGCTCAGCCTATCAAAATACTAGATGTCAAACCTGGGTCTGAGGGCAAAACAGAAGCAAGCCTCCTGCTGATGTGTGCATTTACTTTTTGCTGTCTGTATTAAAACACACGTGTATTCACTTAAAGGCAGGGTTAGTCATTCTTGCTAACTGAGATCAAATCAAAACAGTATCACTCCGGGGTCCTCCACGGCACCACCTCACACATACTGTAGAAAGGCATTGTGAAGCAAACCGTTGTACTACGACTTTGTTATTGATATGAGCGGTGTTCTCCACATTTAAGTCTACTAGTCAAATGGAAGTTTAAATGTGTTAGTTTTTATTGTAACTCATATATCCATACATCCTCATCACTTATCCGTAGTCGGGTCGCGGGGGCAGCAGCTCCAGCAGGGGACCCCTAACTTCTCTTTTCCGAGCCACATTAACCAGCTCTGACTTGGGGATCCCGAGACGTTCCCAGGCTAGTGTGGAGATATAATCTCTCCACCTAGTCCTGGGTCTTCTCCGAGGCCTCCTCTCAGCTGGACGTGCCTGGAACACCTCCCAAGGAAGACGCCCAGGGTGCATCCTTACTAGATGCTTGTACCACCTCAACCAGCTCTTTTCGACGCAAAGGAGCAGCGGCTCTATTCCGAGTTCCTCATGGATAGCCAAGCTTCTCACCCTATCTCTAAGAGAGAAGCATGTCATCCAAGATATCCCCTCCACACCTAGATCTTTCAGCATTTCTGGACGGATCTCATCAATCCCTAGGGCTTTGCCACTGTGTAGTTATTTTCTATCTTATACAGTATAATGGCATGTAGTACAAACTCACTGATAGGCTACAGTGTAGCTTCAGAATTGAGAAACATAGTTCCTGGTTGTAAAAACTTAAAAAAGAGACAAAGCATCAAACAACCCTACTATTCCATAGCAATCACTTTTGCCTTTTATTACTAAAACAACTCACATCTTCCCAGTCCACTTCTCCTTTCTCATTTATAAAGAACATCTCAATGTCACAACTGCAGTGGAACTGAATCTAGATGCATGTGCACACACATAGCATTGCACCTTCCAATAAATCCAACCAACCAACGCAAGCAGCCAGAGCATGCTGTAGGCTGCCGTTCTAGTGTGCCAGTCGCTCTGAATGCCAAACATACGTACAGGTCTCCGATCCGTTACTGTTAAGCATTTTGTTGCTAATAAGTTGTAATGGTCCTTGTTAGTGAGAGCATGTCAGCTGGCAACACGAGCAAAGTGTGTGGTATCGACCACCACAAAGGTTTAAAGGCTTGTGGTTTATTAAATGAGGAGGGCGCCAATATCTTTCTTTCTCTTTCGTCCTTTCTCTTTTTCTCTCTCTCTCTCTCTCTCTCTCTCTCTCTCTCTCTCTCTCTCTCTTTCTCTCTCAACAGCGGAGTATAACATAGACCTGCTCCAAACCTCTCCGCTGAGTGATGTAGAAAACATATTATATATGATCCAATTTTAGTGAGATTATGACAGAGAGAAGAGAGAGGACAATAATGTTTATCAGCGGCCCTCTGCAGTCAGTGCGTCATCATTGTTGTGACGTGACATCTCATTAACGTCTCTGTCAGCAAGCAAGGATGCAGCAGGCTACCGTACTGGGAGAAGAGCATTTGTCACTTGGAATATTACAGTAATAAATCGTTACTTTTACATATTTAAATATGTTTAAAGCCACTATATGCAGACACGATTGTCATGTCAAATTATAATTCTGGACTGCGTTTGGGTTGTATGACGAAGTTTGGGCTGAATCACCTTAAGAACATTTATTTCATTTGCTTTTCTTGTCAGTACATTGCATACACATGGTTCATAATGGGGCTGCAGTAACATGGAAGATGTTGACACCAGCACTCCAAAACATTTTGTTTTGGTTTCAAACTGAAACAGGTTTGAGCACAGTGCTAGTAAAGAGTAACCTGATGCTGTCCGATGGTTGTTACGTAGAACCATCTGGGAAGTCGTCCTTGGAAACCATTTGGAAAAGGGCGGGCACTTTCAAAAAATAGTTGTGATTGCATAAAGCATCTGTCTATCATGGGCTAATATCACAGTTCAACATTTTTAATGGTCACATGGTTCATGGAGAGGCTAAATCTATGGTAAAAAGTCCCAGGAAGTGCTTGGTGGGCAGTTTATATAATATATACAGTATACAGATATTTAACTTTTACATTTAAAATAGAATCTATTGGGTACTTTTAGTATTTAGGCTAACTTCCGGGAACTATTTTGAGGCTCCGTGATCTGATATTGGTGTGAAAATAACGGTCCATTGGCGTGAACAGAGATGACGCGACTTTCTCTTTACATGGCTCTGCCTAAACCTAATGAAATGTGGTTTGCTTTGCAATTAGTGGTAAGTTATCACTTTGAAACCAAATAGCACATATGGACATCTCATCTTTTACAGTACAGCATTTAGTTATGACTATCCTATTGATGTTAAAAATGTATCACTAACTATTGTCATGTCATCAACAAATGGATTGTACAAACAATAAAAGCTGGCATAATAATAAATGTATGTTATATAGTGTAGAAAATGAAATGTGTATAGAAGCAATAGAATTGTGGATTTAGATTTAGACTCTCAGAACGTCCATTGACAAAAAAGATAAATGAATGAGATTTCAGAATGACGTCAAAGCACTGCCGTGAGTAGCCTCCTGCGTACAATGCAACACTGGTTAGTTGTCATTACCATGATCTCAGTAGTGAAGAGCATAGACTTGGAAAACAGAGGCATTAAAGCACCCGGGTCTGTAAAGTCGCTCCTGCCTGCTACATATCTTACTAATGCCCACCCGTCTCCTTCCCACAGTGAACTTCCAACCCTGAATTAAAGATGTTTTCATTAAACACCCACTCACATTTAACTAGTGCACATTAGTCAAGGAGCATGCAATATCCTTCGGACATTTTTGCCTGTGAGTCACATCTCTCTCAGCCTTTAATCTCGCACTTAATATGCACAGAAATATCCTGCCCACATTTTATGAATGACTTTGAGAGTAGGCTACTCAGGTAAGGGGTGAGGGGGTGGGCGAGGGGGCATTGACAGACTCTCTGTGTCAAATTAGCATCTTGAGTCAACGCGGTGCTAAACGAAAATGTCAGTGGTAACAGCTAAAGTGCTAACATTTAGCCTATAGCACACCTGAAACAAATAGTGGCTATAGATGCTATAGATTTTTGCAACAGCCCTACATTTTCACTATTTCTAGTGTAATTAGATTACCTTTGTATTATAGTATGGTTGAGTGGATTTAATGAATTTCACTTGGAAAACGATCCATCACGTGTATGTTATGGAAACCCTGGTCACTTTAATGTTTGCACACACACACACAATTGGTGGCTGACCAATCGGCGTACATAGTGTAATGTGTACACACCTACTCAGTGATAGGGCTTTCAAATCATATAAAGGAGCTTGACAGAATGAAAGGCAATGTCAAGAGATAGCTTACAGAGAAACAGATGCCAATAACGTTAAAAAATTGTTGGCTTTCTGAATGTTCCCTGTTTCACAAAGCAATCATTGGGCGAGCAAGGGAATCAGAGGGCAAGAGGCACTTTTTAGAGTGAAGCTTTAGCCATTTGAACAGCATAGGTGACTGAGCTAAACTAAAATGTTTATGGCAAAAACAACGCTTTGCAATTTATCTAAATGCGGAATTACGCTAATAGGTGTTTTAGGAATATGTGCCGTACTGTACACCTCGACCTTGAACAGCACAACAGTGTGATGATCAACACCCAAGGTCCACTACGGCACAGAACTCTGTCCGCTGCACAACCCCATTCACACGACATTTGGTCTGGCTGCTCTAATCTTACACTGATGGACCAGTGTTACACTGATCTTACACTGATGGAGCAGATGATTCACATGCAAGCAGGTTGTGCATTCACGTATGTGTATAGCCGACACACTGTAAACACATGTGGCACAAACAACACTATGAATTTTTATTCTACTAAATTAGCTAAATTTAAAGCCATACTATATCTATAGGGAGAAAATACTGTACCGTACAAATGTAATTGTTCTTTCATATAGTAAGACTATACTGTACTGTAGATGGAACAGGAAATGGTTCATCTTTATCAGAGAGTTGCAGTGGAACATTCCGGCAGCAACAAGGATTGCGTAAAGCGTTACGCTCTGTTCAGGTTGTCATTGTGCCATCCTGATTCTCTGAAAGGTATTCACCACGACAACACATTCATTAAAATGGTGGAGCAGAAGCTTCTATCCAAAGCTAAGTGAGTGCCATTTGGGTTGCATAATTGATGTAGGACGGGCAGGGATCAAACCCTTCATGTTTCGGATGAGAGACAACCTAACCTGTAAAATATATTTAGCCTCCAATATCGCCCACTGTCACTGTTGAGAGTTAATGCACAGTTATGCACCGCACAGTGTTTTTACACTATTTTGTGGTTATATGTAAATGCACCATTCATTAAGGTGGGGCAACTGACAACTGCTTCATGATTGGTTATAATGAATATGTGCAGGTTGCTGACCTCAGAATATATACAGCTTAGCTCCACCCCACCAGCCCAGTACTGAGAAATTAGAAGTGATTTTACGCTGGATTTTCCCCAGGATTTAACTCCTATCATGCTAAATAAACTAAATTAAACAATTTTGCCCAGTCCTTCACTTTGTTTTTGCAGAGTGCACACTTCTGTATTGACCTCTGTGCTCACAGAAAGAGGGAATGGATTGCACTGACTCTGGAACAGCAGAATGCCACATGGTCTTTACCAAAGCAAACAGAGAGAGAAGTTGACTGACATGAAAGTTCACAGAGACAGCAGTTTGCCAACAGTTTGGTAAACAGAAGAACACAATGTGCCACTTTGAATTCAGCACGCAATGTCGACCAACACAAATACACCACTGTGTGAAAAACACTACTCTATACATTAAATACAATTAAATGAATGACAACCTGAGACTAGATTAGACCGTTATGTACATTTGGAGTAACAGATTTAACAGATTATTGTCTGATAATACATTAATAATAACATTGTATTGAATGCATGTTTAGATTAAAATCTATACAGAAATATCACAAAAATCTCAACAAATAAAAGCTTTGCCTGCAACTCACCAGTGGTGCCACCCCACAACATACTGCCCTGCCATAAACCTGGCCGTGGAAAATGAGCAGGAGTCGTGTTTTATGTGGACCCAGTGCAAGGCCGACAGACACTAGCGGCTCGCTTCCTGGCATGTCTCTGGGCACGGGGGTCTATTTTTGGGACGGCGTTTCAGAATACACCCTCTGTGTGTGTGTGTGTGTGTATGTGCATGTGCGTGTGTACTATATGCCAAGTGCTACCCGTACTTCAACCCCTCTCCCCTTTCCCACTGTGTCACAGCATCTCAGTCAGCTCAGTAACCTGCCATTCAAATATTCATATTAATACCAAAAAAAAATATTATAAGATTCTGCTCCTATGTATTTATACTATGCACTTTTATATTCGGGCCACTAAGAACTTTGTTGGATGATTTATTTATATATTGACGTGGTAGTAGACATGATGACAAAATGCTGTAACTTTTATGACATAATATTGGTTGCTTACAATTGCTGGTGTATGACCTGTCCAGCTAATGACAAATGTACTACATGTAAGTCACTTTGGATGAAAGTGTCTGCCAATTTCCGCAAATGTAAATATGAATAAACTTCAAGGCATTGAAGTTAGATGGTAAAGATATGCATTGAAGGACGTACAGTTATAAAGGGTCGCTTTGAACAGCCACACATACTGTTATTCCACTTTTGCAGACTAACAAAGTGATGTTTTTCCCCCCTTATTTGTTCCACGACCCTTTGGAACATATTTACAACCAAAACAGAACCCTAACCATAACTCTAACCGCTAACCCATACCTGTTTTTTCTTTAAATTTTCCAAGAAGAAAGAAAAAAAAATCTATACAAATATTTTCTTTTTTATAGTGCAGCTGTATTTTCCCATCACAGCTGCAACTAATCTGTTGGTGTGAACTGACAGAAACCAGGGGAACCTTTGTGGCACTATTTTTAGGATGGCCTCCCAGCAACACCGCTGTTCATAGAACAATGAACTTCTTGCTCTCAGTCTTATTGCATATTCAGATGTACATTTGGTTTTGTGCCCTGAATTGTAGTTGAAACCAGTGAATAAAATTCCCCTCGCACTGCTCTCTACATCTCCACCTTACCTTGGATCACACTTCAAACCCATACTTCCCACCACCTACCACCCACCACTCCCTTGCAGTAGTGTTTACAGTTAGCTGGATAGTTTCTTGAGGTGCTAAAAGGAGCTGCCTTTAAATATACAGTACATTTGATACAGGAGGTATGTTTAACAGAACATGTCCTTGGTCTGTTGTGTTGAGCCACAGGCAAAATAATGTGACAAAGGAGTTATGTTTACTGAATGAGCCTTATACGTAACAGAGTATCAAAGAACAATACATGGCAGAGAGTACAGAGAGAAGGTTTCATGTATCTACTGTTTGAAGATATGCTATAGTGTATGACTCAGCTAGTACAGGACAAATGGCTCACAACTTAATGCCTCCTCTTCAATAAACATTTAGCACAAGAACCTTCTCTTTATATTTTTTAATTGCTATATAATCATTTTTAATCTCAAGATATTATGCTAAATTACTAAATGATCAACATAATTAATGGCGCTAACTTCACACAGGTTAGTTTTGTCTTTAGTCTACAGTTGAAGGGAAGGGCTTTATCAACCATCCAGCTTTATAAATCGTGTTTGCAATGTGTTTGAGTTATTAGCAATGATGTACTGTAGTAGAACTAGATGTGACAACCAAAGGGCACTTGTGCCAACAAAAAACACCCTGGACCAGACTGTGAATTTGTTTGCCAGTTTAACATCATTGATAAATAAATTCAGCTACTGTTAATTGTGTTTATTTTTTACAAATTAGAATTACCTTCACCACTATATATATTGTGTATGCTGCTGGTAGTCCATTCTTACAAGTCAACAGAAATGTGTTGTTCAATGGTGGACATCAATCATTACGATCATTTCCATGACGGAATTAGATTGAATATTACATTTTACCATGATGGAAATGTAGAGATGTCAGAAGGACTGACTACTTTATTACTGATCACTGGATTATGCAAATTATATTTAATATGAATATTATATATTCAATATTTCACTACCCTATCTCACCCCTTCCAAAAAACGACAATCCATGTATCCAGCTCATTTTAGAATTGAATCCTCTTTATTGGAACAATAATGGACCTTGGAGTCAATATTCAGACAAAGTGAAAACATTGCAGCCTCTCAAACCAGATGATTGGACAAGATTGTTCAATAAGCCTAACCCTACCAGAAATCTCATTATTGTAACTAAGTAATCCAACATTACTCAGTTACTTAGATTAGTAATTGCAATATTATTACTCTTTTGGAAATAGTATTTAGTTACAATACTAGTTACTGAAAACAGTCATAATATTACAGTGCAAGTTACTAGTAACTACTTACTGAACAACATTGTTCATAATAGTGCTGACATGCTCTGACATTTAGCATGAGTGGCTTATGTGACACAGTGCTAACTGACGTGCCTGAGACTAACAAGTGGTGCAAACCGCACCACATAACACTGTCCACAACTTGACAATGTGTGTCCAATTTGGGGAGTTGGAGCATCTGAGGGAGTACCCTCCTATGGCATTGAAGGGAGCGGTGTGTGTATTTTGTTGTTGATCTCAATCAATCAACACTCCAGTATCGCTGACTCTACCTTTAAGGAAGTGCGTCAGCAAAACAGGGACAGATGTGGTAAAACTTGAGACTTGAGGCCGTAACCATATTACTGAATGAATCACTGCTTTCTGGCGGTAATTTTCAATTATCCCAAACTTCCTTCTACTGTAACTGTTTCCCCCCATATGGAAAGCAGATTTGAACTGCTCATACATGAGATGGGGTGTACTGCAGTAAACATGGGTGAACTGCAGAAAAGAGTTTTGCTCTATGAATCATAAAAGTGATTAATAACCTTAGAAACCTCATCTGATGATTCATAGTGACAATTCATTTTATTAAGTTACTGGTTCATCAGTCTGTGGTATGTCATTCTTGTGTAGATGTGTGTGTGTATGTGTGTGTGTGTAGTCTATACACAATGTGCCTTTACAGTATGTTACCTCTGTAGCTCTATTCATCTTTGTTTCTCTCCGTACACCTGTATTTTATGTATTTTACTGTACAGTATAGGCTATAATTCATGTGTCTAGCAGCACTGTGTATTTTATACATTATTATCTTGTTATTTTATTTTTATCATTCATGTCTGTGTAGTATCTTGTAACTGGAGTAAATATGATTTATTTTACTTTCTTACTTTTGCAATAAGGGTATTTGCAGCACTATTGTGCGTTTCTGCCCTCTAGTGGTATAAAGCAAGACAACATTATAAATACAGATTATTTAGTCATAAATTATTTGAAAATCCAGTTGTGAGATTGAAGGATGTTATTCACAATTCTGTTGACTGTTTAATTTTGTGTGTTCCATTTGATCATCCTGAAAGGGCAATGGTGATATTGTACTGTAACAACAGAGCCATCAGAAAACACAACAGAGAAGTTTCCACGTTTTAGTAATACTTTAACAACAGACAAAGCAAACACAGTTTCAATTACAGAGCAGTCTGTAACTGATTCAGATCACTTTCTCACGCACCACAGTGTCAAACAACACACATCCATTGACTAGGATATAGAGGTTAGCGTTGCAGCTTTGTCTAGAGATCATAATGAGGCCAGCTTCAGTCAGTGAGAGATATTGGGCGTTACTGTATTTCCCTTCCTGTAAATCCGCAGTTTAAATACAGAAGAGAAGACAGTTTCCAGGGAACATAGTATGCCTATTTTGATGCAGGGGTGTTGCAACATGTTCAACCAAGTTCCAGTTTCGATTGGGACCCAAATGTTTATACAAACTTCTTCTCTTGCCCCATTGGGGTCCAGGCAGTTTGCCTTTTTCCACAGGTTTAGCCCAACTCCAAAATACATTGATGAAATGTAAACTAA
The DNA here is from genome assembly GCA_025399935.1 of Amblyopsis rosae. NCBI lineage: Eukaryota > Metazoa > Chordata > Actinopteri > Percopsiformes > Amblyopsidae > Amblyopsis > Amblyopsis rosae. The sequence goes on along the minus strand of JAODTR010095439.1, from coordinate 14,045 downwards.
AACATAGAGAACACATAAGTGATGATGCTTCCTGTATATTGTTGAGGAACAGTTTATCATCCCAAAATGAAAAGTGAAGACATTACTGTTAATGTTAGCCTACAGAGGTTTTGATTCATTACAATGTGTGATCATTTTACAGAAGAAACTAGGAAGATATCTGGTAAGTTCCTTTTGCTAATAGATGATAGGGAAGAGCCAAAATTGCTCAGCCTAGGAGCAAAATTCTGATTCCAATGCGTATTTTCCAGACAGTCACCTGACAGGTTCATGAACAATGAACTGTTATTGTTTGTAATCATGAGAGACATAATCCACAATATGTGTCATATTCGTTAGTGTTCATCTTATATGGATTTTCATATTTTCAAATGAGTCGAGCTATTACAAATAGCACCAGCAACATAGACAGTATGATGATACATTGTTTATACAATTAGGAAGTACGTAGTACCATACTGTGCTAATACTTGATATGACATTTTCAAATTTCATGCAGAGACAGGATGCATGATAATTTTTCAGTTAAATACAATGCATTAAATCAGTGCGTCATAATGTATCTGAATAAATAAGAATGTTTCAGGAGCCTACGTATTAAGGTAAATGATCAAGGAATGAACAATTAAAAACAATACACATCAAAATATGATGGATCGTTTGTGCTGATATGCCTTTTGAATGATTTCATCAACACAGCAGTAATGGTAGCTCAGTTTGATTAAACTGATATTATTATTATTATTATTATTATTATTATTATTATTATTATTA
>JAODTR010095439.1:0-13171 GCA_025399935.1 Amblyopsis rosae | reverse complement strand
AGCAGTAATGGTAGCTCAGTTTGATTAAACTGATATTATTATTATTATTATTATTATTATTATTATTATTATTATTATTATTATTACTACTACTACTACACATAGATACAGTGTAATACACCCATTCACTTCTACATGCCATTGTAGGACAATTCTTTTGACTAGATTTCCAGGTTGGTACAATTCTTCTAACTATAGGAGGTGTGTGAGATGTGTAGGCTCTATGAAGACATACAGTATGGCCCACATCTGTTACAGGAGAGGTTGTATTAGTTTTTGGATCCTTATTATATATTTTAGTTGCAACACAGCATTTTGGGAACTACCAAAACAATATTGCGAATTATAACAAGTTATCTACAAGGACAAGCCAATTCCTGCCAAATGAAGCCAATCTTTGGGTCGTTTGCTCTTTCCCTAGATTCAGTAGAAGTCTACCACACAGATCATAAAATCCTCAACTTGTCCATGAAATTGTATGTGAATAGTAATCTATACCAAGGTGTAACAGCTGCTCAGGAAAAAAGAATAATTGATTAAACAAATGAATATGACCTTAACATGTTTTAAACCTGCAGCCTGTCATATAGTGCTTTCCACAACCCTCACACTTTTTTTTAATGCTAATCTATGTGCCATTTCTACAATACAACACCGTTAATGGTCATTGATAATCATGCCATCCCAATAAACAGTATTGTGTAAAAACTACACTCTTTAGTCAAGCATCCAGAATATAAGTTTAGCATTTTAAAACTACACATTGACTCACTTGAAGTTTCTTTTCAAATCGAGAATAATCATAATATGTTATCGCACTTTTCACTTTATAATGTTTTTAAATAATTTAAAATTGGGTGTAATTTAGATTTTGACCTGGTAATATGAGAAATATTTCTATATGCAAACTGTGAAAAATGCAAATTGACCCTGTGATGTCATGAAAGTCTGACACATCAAAATCCTGGTTTAATACCACACAAAAAGGAGTAGCCTTTGTTAGCTAATGTTTCAGGCTTCTACTGACAAAATATAAATTGCACGCAACCATCATGTACCAGTTGCAGTAATGGCTGTTTCTTTAAAAACGTATGATGTGTGGCCCCTTAAGGGAAAACTAGGGCTTTATTCATATATTAAAACCGTACATGACCTCTCTCTAAAATTCACATTTGTTCTCACGTTAGCTGTCTGTCAGAATGCCAAATTAAAATATCCCATTTGTTTGCTTGGCGCCCCATTGACACAGTTGGTCCTCTAGGTGGGTCGGTTCAGGTGCCACAGACACTGAACATGGAAGTAGTGTGTTCTCATTGTGGGGTCTGTGGTTCTGCAGTCGTCTGCGGTCTTAGATACTCACGGTGGTCCATGTGAGTGGGAAAAAGGATAGCTCAAGTACAGATATGATTTGATGGCCGATCTCTCAGGGCAGGGGAAGGAGACATTTTTAAGAGGAAGGTCCATGAAGACAGGGACTCTCTTTGCTCAGTAAAGTGGTTTCTGTCCTTGGCTATCAAATTCTGACCAGGCATCGTTAAGTTCCATGAAAATCATCTTGGCATATTGTTCATATGGCTGCCCTGTTGCCTGGAGGAGATAAATAATATATGGTATATATATATATATATATATATATATATCAGTTAATAAAGTCTTAACAATTCCTCAACAATCCATTTAGTTATTTAGTAATTACCAAGTTTCTGACCAATCCAAACATGACATTTTTGCAATTACATTTAATACACATTTTAGATACTGTACAAGTTTAGCAGCATTTTATTGTCAGTACATTCCAGTAATACACTGACAGTTTATTTGTATCAGTTTTATCATTACAGTGATACCGTATACTGTAAATTGTACAGTGCATTTAAAATCTGCTTTATTGTCACACAGCAGCATTGCTTTGAGTCAAGGTAATATTCACAACACATGTTCTGGACCTGTCTCTGACCTTATCTGGGTGAACCACCAGCACAGCCTTGCGGTAGACCTTCTTCACCTGCTCCGGGGTCACCAGGTCGGCCATGCCTACTGGCTTCCAGCGGGTCTCCCCCTCCCACAGCACTGTGTGCATGGTGGACAGCAATGCTCGGATGTTGCGCTCCTTGCCCTCGATCCAGTCCAGAATCTGGGACACACAAACGGAAGGTGTCTGTTTACCAATATATTAGGAGTTTAAGAAAATATCGATACGCTTGAGGATCGTGATATTCCGTTGCGCAATACTGTATCGATTCTCTAAAACACTATATCGATAAAAAAAAGATTGCATTTATTTTATTTTTTGGTCAATTTATTTGTAAAAGGGACCATGTACAAAATATTTTCAGCTCAAAAGAGAGGAAAGATGCATGTTACCAGATTTATCTTAAAGCTAATTGCCATCTGCAGTCCCTGAGCAAGTTTACATAAGTGCTTCTGTTATTCCTTGCAGCGGCGCCACACATTAGCATTGATATAAGAGTTTTCCACAAAGTAGAAATCGCAATATACCGCCTTGCTTACAGTATTGCAATTTATCGCAATACATCCAACCGTGAGCCCTGTATCATGATACATATCGTATATACAATACAGTAGCTATGGGTGTAAGCCTAGCAGAGCTGTAGGGGGAGATATCAATTATTTCCAGACAATTCATACATGTGAGCAGATGGATCAGGCAGTAATTCAGGGCATAGCACTACAGTTACCATACTAGACTGAAGAATCATTTTTTAAACAAGGTTATGCTTGTTTAAAATTATGGTTTAGAAGACCATAATTAGAAGGTTTTGGAACACCAACCTTGAGTTTCTCAGGGTCCATTTCTTTGGCCATCTCCTCTTTTCTCATCTCTGCAATAGTTCTCGGCCCTTTCCTATCTTTGGTACCAGCAAAGCCTTGACCAGATAACAGGTCATCAAAGTTGGCATCTAACAATCTGGGCTTGGAACCTGGGTGAGAAAGACAATGTCACTTAGTGAACATGGAACATACTAAAACAAACAAACAAATGCATCACGTATAATGACGCACACATATAGCATGGCAATTAATTCACATTTGGTACAGGAAAACAACGACTAAACGTGGAAAAACAACCAAGAAGTTTCACTTGGTGCATGTACTGTACAATTACAGAATAAAATAAAAATAACGTTGTCTCAGGGTTTGTTTATGAACCAGATACAATAGGCCTCTAACTCAATGAACCAATAAAAGTGAGTTTCTGTGTTGTGTTTTGACTTCATGTCGGGCCATGCATTGTAGATTTAGCTGTCTGGGCGCTGCCTACGTCAGCCTCCACAGCAAAACGCCTACGTCAGCGACACGGCCACCTAAGAGACCGGCAGCATTCCCTCTTTGGCTTCCATTGAAATGCATTACAACGCTCCATCTCTGTTAATACTCCAGTATCTTTGACTCACCTATGCCCGGCTGTGCTTTAGCCCCCGGGACCGGGGAGCCCCCGCCCACAGCGGAGAAGCTGACGTTGTAGTTGGGCCTGTTCTGGGGCGAGGTGTGGGGCATGGAGGAGTGGCTGGAACTGGCTTTAGCCTGGGGACCGGGGCCCTGTCCCTGGGGCTGCCACGCCCCTGCTCCCCCTGGTCCCCCACCGCCGCTGGCCTGCCTGGGGGGCACGCCGGGCCCAGGTTGGGCCTGCCAGTGCTGGGGAGACGGGGGCGGTCGAGATGGGGAGCCCATGGGGGGGAAAGCGGGGGTGCTGCTGGTGGGGGTGGTGGGCTTACTGGAGAAGCCTGACCCTCCTGTGGGAACACAGAGAGGAAGGCAACATGGAGGCATCAAAGCAAGTGAGCTTATGCCCAGAGAACTTTGCTAACTTCGAGCTCAAATCAAAATAGTATCGCTCCGCGGTGCCGACTCACACGAAATTCAAATGTAACGGTGCATTGTGAAGTGCAGTGTGAAGTGCAGTGTGAAGTGCACTTTGTTTATGCTCCTATTTATGAAGCCAGGGCCATTTAGAAGCACCAGACCATTTGTTCAACACGCACAGGGAACGGTAAGCTAGCGGAATGCGAGTAGATATTTGTTGAATTTGACAAAAAGTGTATTATCTTACATTTTGCTTGCGATAGCTGACAACACCTTTAATTTAGAATGCGATGAAATGCTCATGTTTAAGTTATAATATTGTGTCTTGTTACCATAGTAATCAAGCAAATATAAATATAAAGTGAAAAGCAGCCTGCCACGGTTAGTTAGCTAGCCAATACTGAACCAAGTGGATGGTTTGTTCATAACCCATGCAGTGGTCCCGTTACTGAACATACTAAGTGTTGGCTGGCAGACGAAGGTAGCAGAAGGCACAGTCACACACACCACACATCTCTCTCTCTCTCTCTCTCTCTCTCTCTCTCTCTCTCTCTTGTAAAGGGATATTACTCCTGCACCTTGGTTTTCATCTCGTCCTTGATTTGTGCTCTCATTGGATGTAAGTCGTCACTGCTGTCATTACCAGTCACAGTGCCATTCATACTACAGGATTTGGACTCCCCGACAGGTCCAGATACGGTATTTAACATGCTTAATATCCAGTCGTGCCTTGCCACGCATTGCAAGTAATTCTACTTTATTGTACTACATGATCGTCGCTCACGGAAGCGAGCTGTGATTTCCCTCCGAGCCGAGTCTTTTTTCTGCGAGCTTAAAAAGCTGGGCTAAAATCGTGTGTAGAACCCGGCATAAGGCTTCTTTACAAATCCAATGTTGCATTACTGAACATAACTAGATAAGATGAGGATTCTGGGTAATCTGAGTGTGTGATACAGACCTCCAAGGTTGCCCAGGTCAGCAAAGGGGTCCAAGGTGTTAGGCTTGGAGTTGTGGGTAGGCGTACTTTGTACCGATCCCGTGGGACTGGTGGTGGCTGACCGACTGCCTATGCCGAAGCCTCCAACTGAACAAGCAGAAATACTGTTTAAAAAATAACGTGTACTTGTATCTAAATCAACTCAGTGAGATTTAGGCCCAGTTTTGCGTGGATGAATGCTAGTCCTAGACTAAAAGACTAATTTAATATTATTTTAGTCTAGGACTAAACTAGAAAAGTGAGCCTTATGCCCTTAATATACCGGATGCGTACCAGGATTTCCAATTTCCTATGGAGAGCAGTGTAGCGCTTGCAACATTACGTTGCATACGCAACGTAACGTGTTTAAAAAAATGCATGCAGTTAAAACTCTTGTGGAAATTTGACTTGGCTGTACCTGCGTGTGCGTGCGTGTGTGCGTGTGTGCGTGTGCGTGAGTATGCGCGCGTGCGTATGCGTGTGTGTACGTGTGCGTGCGTGTGTGCGTGTACCTGTGCTAGTGGCAGCAGGCTTGTTCCAGTCCCATCCTCCCATGGGATTCTGCTGCTGGATGTTGACTGTCGGCGTGGTGGGAGGGACAGGAGAACTCCGACCTATCAGAGCACACGGAGGCTTGTTAAAGGCAAAACCTACAGCCAATGAAAAGAGACGTGTTGTGAATGTTGTGAAGCCATGTGATGAGTCAAATGTCCTTAAATGTGCCCTCCAGAATGGTTGAAAGTATAAAACAAACGCAGTAATCCAGTTCAGATGTGTAATGTTTGTTAGGCTTTAGAGTCAGATGTCAATCAAGCGCAATTGGCCGAATGTCCACAAACTAGTAAAGGCTGTGATGAATGGGGATGAATGGTGAACACAAATATGAAAGACAGAGGCGCATGCTGTGCCACAGCTTGGTCTTGCACCTGACCCCACATGTGGGTGTCATAGCGTCGATGCCTTCCATGCAACAGTACTGGATATGTGGAAGCTTACCCATGCCTGTAGGCTGCAGGGTGGGGGATGGAGAGCGAGCAGCATGCATGAAGGGGTCTGGCTGCCCCATGTTACCTGGTCCCAGGAATGAACCCATCAGCTCCTGAGGCTTTGTCGCCGGACCCGCCCTGAAGGGATCGAACGCTGTGGAAATTTGTTACATCAAAAAATGATTTAATGGAGCTGAAATGCCAAACGTCTGTAAATCTATTGTATATATACACACATAAGCACATATACATTTGTGTGCTGGGACCAAAGACAAATATCCAGCCTTGGTTTAATATAATATTTATTTATTTAATAAAATATTTTTCTGCCAGCATTGTAAGCTAATTGTAAGCTAACACATTTTTTGTCATGTTCACCAAATAACTATATTAGCCGACTTCTACACAACCCTGGCTCCGTAAATATGTATATATAACATAAACAATGAGGCGAACACTGCTCACAACAGCAATGCTGCTTGGCTTCGCAATACCTTCAATGTGTGGGGCAATTGTTGTTACTTTCATCATTTATAATTTTCTGTCTGCAAGCAATCGTTGTTACTTCCGCCTTTTATCGTTTAAAGCAAGCAATCGTTGTTACTTCCGCCCCACAGAAGACCCAGCCTCTCCACAGCTCTAACCTGGAGAGGCGGGAGATGCGCAGGGCGAGGCCGTGCTGTGGGCCACTTTGTGGGGTGTGGAGTGGGCGGAGGAAGGCCCGCTGGGTGTGGGCCGCTGAGCGGGGGCCCCGAACAGGTCCCCCAGGAGGTCCGTGGTCGTGGCCCCAGGCTCCGGGGGCTGGGCAGGGGCTGGGCGGGGGGGAGCGACAGCTACCCGGTCCAGGCCCAGGAGGTCCACCTCCTCCTGGGCGGGTGGGGGTGGAGGAGGCGGGGGATGGGGATGGGGAGGCCCAGGCCTTTGCGGTGGGGCGGCGCTGGTGTTGCCCTGCTGGCTGGATAGAGACAGCATCTCGTCGTCCGACGGCTCGCTCTCCTCGCCGTGACCTTGGCTGTCTGCGCCGCCAGAGGCCCGTGGGGACGGCTCTGTGGGGAGGAAGGGAGGGGGAGAGGGAGAATGAAGGAGAGAGAGAGAGAGAGAGAGAGAGAGAGAGAGAGAGAGAGAGAGAGAGAGAGAGAGACCAGGAGCGTGTGGCGTTTGTCAAAACAATACATACATATCATGGATCATATAGCTGTTAATGTTCAAGCAATATTCAAGCTGCTTCCTTAATATACTATATATTCTGTGCATACTACTACTACAAGTAGTAATAGGTTATGAGCAGCCATAATAGAAAACAATCTGTTACAGATACACTCCTTAACAGCGTTATAGTGCTCTCAAGAATCCCACATCCTCCCCTGCTTAAACAAAGGTGCAATGGCAGTACGAGGAAGATGATGTGAGCCTACGGTATGATGATGTGAGCCCTATAGCAGCATTGAGGTGGTGGCTCAGGTTCAAACCAAAACAATGTTTTTGTAACACTGGTTTTAACCACAAGGGGAGCTCCAGACACAAGCTGAGGACCTTTAAACGACAAGGAGAGCAGCAGAAGAAGGGTAGAGATAAAAGGAAACCAAATGGGAAGACAGCGGGGAGATATCTATATTCCTATGATTGATGTGTTAATTAACAAATAACCACACAATGTGTTACAGGCTACACGGGCATGCTAGCAATCGTGCTAGCATCTCACTGCTAAAATGATTCATGATGCTCGCACAGGCTAAATTAATCTTGTGTAAGGACAGAGAAGAGGAGGATTTTGACAGGTTTAATTCCCTGAAGGGATATTTCACTTCAGTAGATTATGTTTGCCTTTCCACCACATACAACACATTTAGTTTACATTATGTCACAAAAAATATATAATAATGAATATATGTAGGCCTACGGTCTTGACCCTATTTAACTCATTAACCAACTGAATAACTAACCAACTAACTAACTAGTTTTGGGTCCTCTTACCCTCTAGATCCAACCCTTCCATCTCATCTTGTAGGGGCAAGAATGAAAGAAACATTAGCTTGTGTGAATGCACATATTGTATAGGTATGATATTATGATTTATGACGTACCAGGCATTAATTACCCTGCACTATGTTTTTGTACGTATACGTACGAGTCAGGAATGCAAGTGGGTGTGTGCACGAGTGTGTGTGTGTGTGTGTGTGTGTGTGTGTGTGCCACACTATCGGCCACACTATCAGCAGCAGGTGCTTGCATCTAGGTCCTAAAATAGAGATTGGCTGTCATCTACTTTGAAACTTAACCTAAACCAAACCGCTCAAACTAGTGCACGTACATCAATGACAACATTGTAATATTCTCTTATATTCACATGTAGCCCATGTTACATTATATTTTACAGAGTTAGGAAAGCAATGTTTAAGCCTGATGGTTCCTTGCACAAAACATGATTCTCAGTCGGTCACAGTGAGGAATTTAACATTGGGATTGGATCGGTATCGGCCAATACCCAAAGCGCAGGTATCTGTATTGGTATCGTGCCCCCCACCCACCCACCCACCCCATTACCAGCTATGGCCATTGCGTCCTGGTGTTCCTGGTGGCAGGAGAAGAGCACGCTGGGGCTGAGGTCTTTACAGGGGAACTGCTCCCAAGGAGGGGTCAGGTCCTTCTGCTTGTCCACCCCCTCTACCTCCACCTCCAGCATTACGTGGAACAACTGGGGGTACTTCTCTGGAGAGTCGCACGCGTCAAGCTCGGGCCTGGACACAGTAGGGTGTGTGTGTGTGTGTGGTTAATAAGGCTAATCTAGGGTAATAGCTTGGATAAAATGCTACTAGCATGCTATTTACTGTTATTTCATTTGTACAAGCAGCGATTGCCACATTGCAGGGCAACACATTTTGTTTTTACATTTGGCAAAGGTATGTATTTCTATAAGGTTCTCTTTTCCTTAGCCTTACCTTTGGCAAATGTATTATTGTGTGTATTGCCTATTGTGTATTATTGGGTTCTATTCCATGCTATTTTTGTGTTTACAACTAATGTTATAGAGTAGAGTCTCTGCTGATTTAAAATTTATATTTTGTATATACATTTGGCAAAGGTAAGGCTAAGAAAAAGAAAACCTCATGTAAATATATAGTATACTATAAACATTTTGTTTTAAACACAAAAACAAACAGAAATGCTAGTTTTAACACAAAAAAACACATGGAATAGAATACACAATAATACACAAAAGGCAACAGAAAATTATTGAACAGATTTGTATTATATCTATCCACAGTAACGTAGTGATTTTACAGCAGAGAGATGCTTACTTGTTGAACTTTAACACGGTGGTCCCAGGAGCAATAAAGCCAGTGTGAAACTGAATCTGGAAGATCTGTGTGTTGGACACCTGATAGAGAAGGACGTAATGTTACACCATATCATACAGTACAGTACAGTATCGTAATGTTAGCTCTGCTGCTCTGTAGATTAGCCAGAAAAGCACTGAAGATTAATGCATTTGGGGTTTACACAGCTTCCCACAATACATTTGGCATAACGACTCCACCTTTACTCACCGTTAGCATTTTGACTCAAAATCTACTACAGCATATTGTGTAATGTTCAGGGTGACCAGATATTCGAACCCCCATCCCGGGATCCTCAAATTGTGTACTGTACACGCACACATGTACAGTATGTGCTTAATTTAAGCGATTACATCAGGATCGGGGGCAATTATTTCAACGCTTAGCACGCCTAATGACATGACACCTACTCGCCTATTGACATTTAAACAATTTTTTTTACCTTTCACAGGTGTAATAATCGAAGGTTCAATATTTCTATGCACATCTTTGTACCTTGACAAAAAAATAAGAGGTTCATTCAGGCTCGACTAGAGGTAGGTGTATTTTGTTTTATTGATTAGCATTGTAGCTTTGCTAAGGAGTTCTACACCGTTATTTGGCTCCTACTTGTATGTGGAAACATTATTATCATTTTAAATGGGGACAATGGGGACAATTCTGTAGTGAATGTCCAAAACCGGGACATTTGACTGTTTTACAGATTTTTGACCCGAGACACCCATCTTGACATCGAGACAAACCCGGGCAAACCGGGACGTCTGGTCACCCTAGTAACTTTAATGTGTGTTTCTGATAGGAACCTTGGCCTGCAGGCGTCCTCCAATGGTGGACCTCATATGGTAGACAGACACTACCACGTCCCCTTGGACACTGGAGCCCAGAGGAAACACCACTTTCCCCTCCTGGATCCTGTGCTCTCTGGCAGGGAGGGTGGACCACATGGCAGACAGGCAGACAGACAGATTGAGGGTTATACTGTATGAATATGAGGGCATGTTTGGATGAGCTATAACCAATTATTCCTTATAGCATAACAAAATATCAGAACAATATACTGTAGAAACAAACAGCCTTTTATGAAACCTAATACCAAAGCTACATGACGCAGAGAGTATACCTGGGCCTTCAGCTTGGTGGCTGGCATTCCTCTCTGCTCCTTCCATGTCTGTTCTTATAGGCTCAGTGTTCCCTATCTGTCCCTTTAGTTTTGTGTTTCAAACATCAACAGTGGGGCAGAAATGTAGGGCAACTGAAGAGCATACTTTTAAAATAGCCTCATTTTTAGATAATAACATCTAAGAGAAACTCTCACAACCTCTACTGCAAGACCCACTCGTCGGTTAGTCGTGTTTTCTACCTCATCCGCTCGTACTCCTGTGCAGTAGTGAAGATCTTGGTCTCGCCGATGAGGACGTCACAAAATGGCCGACAGCCACTGCGCTGTTTGTTGAAGCAGGGGACGGGGCTCATGGTGAGGCCTTTTATCATCAAGGGCTTGGAGTGGGGTAGGCTGGGCTTCTCTGACACCATGCTGCACACATAGCTTATGTACCTACATTGATGCAAAGGCAGGAAGTCATAGTCAGAGGAACTACTGTTTGTCTGCCACTAGATGGCACAAGATTGCATTCCTGTGCCAGTATACTACCAGTACACTGTAGTTCTTATAGTAGCTATCAAAATGTTGCATGAACCAACCATAGACACTGAAGTTAATAATGTGGTTTACGGTTAACCATCATTGTCACAAGCGGGATGCTGCATTTTTACTGTAGGTATGCATTGCCGTCAACAGCTCACATAAGCATGGCAGTCTCAGATATGAAGAAAACACACTGAAAAATGCTCCTCTCCATCTCTTTATCCCCGTAATGTCTTCATCACACACACACACACACACACACACACATACACACACACACACACACATGCCCACACATTTTTTGGGGAAAACAACACATATATAGACCTCCAAAACTATCTGGCATATTTTTTACTGAATTGTCCTTACTATTTACTTTGACTAGTGCTCCGCTCTAGATACCCTCGCTCTCCTCTAAGCCTCCTAAAAGTCTCCTTTACTCACACTGCCCCCGATACACCCCGGAGCTACGGCAGGTCAAGGCTGCTGGACGGCGTCTTGAACATCTATACAAAAGGACTGGACAAGAATCTCATTCACAAGCGTACCTGGATCAAGTTCTGAGAACCCGTCCTGGATGAACACATCATTGGGCTCAACCTATACCTCCTGCCTCTCTGACTTCATTCCGGCCACTGAAAATTCCATAACTGAACTCATCCTGAACTCCAAATCTACCTGCCAACTCGATCCCATGCCCACTAGTCTCATCAAAACATGCCTTCCACACTATTAACTCTCTTGCCCTATCTCCAACCTTCATTTCCATGAAACATGGAACAAACCAATGGCAGGGCTGGAACCATGACAACACACACACACACACCTGCGATGTGAGGGCCAGAGGCCCGAGCCGGGCCTCTTCACGCTGAGGAGCTGCTTGGCGGGCACAGGGCTGCTGAACAGGTGACAGAAGCAGAACATGGCACAGACCAAGATGCCGGAGGAACCACGGCCATCCTGTAAAGAACCAGCAGGAGGAGAGGCACCATGTTGTAGGTTGACCTGTTTAAACTACTCAATTCATATTATATGGAGACAGACACAGTGCACAAATGTCCTATCAAATATAAGGGCAAAAAAAATAGTTTTGACTGCTTATGCTAAAATCAAGCAGATGTGGCTGCCAGTGCAATAAGGGAACTTCTCTTTCTTGCGCATTTACTTAAATTAAGTCATGATATAGTTTTTGTATATTACTTACCAGTAGTTTAATTTGTATTAATGCCTATGTCTACACATGTTGCAATGTTTATTTAAGGTGTAAAACAGAAAACAATGGAATAGCAGTCTATTTTTAAACTAATAGCATGTTTCTTTTAAAATATTTGTTTGTAACACCACATTCACCGATGTCATTCAATGCCACACAATTTTATATTAGAGAAAACATCTAGTCCAGCACAACATTCAAAACCACAAGCCGCAACCTTTTTGTTTCGTTTAACCCTAAGAATTGTATGAAAAGCATCTGCCACATGTTGTAATTGTGTAGCTGACATTTACTGCCCTCTTGAACACAAAGAACACCTGTGTTTGCTTGACAGAGGCGTAGGAATGGGGAGAATGGAAAGAAACCTACTGTGCAACCGCATTGTATTTGAAATGCTGTGTTCTCACCCTAGGTGTATAAAGTGTTTTTTTTGTTGCTGTAAGCGAAGTAATGGGATTGATCTGTGATGAGACACAAAATTCCCGTTTTTATAAAAATCTGCATTTTATGGGCTTAAAACTACACGTTATCTACATAAAAAATACCCCAGGACCTGGCTGGTTTTCATCGGTATACTTAGTACGCTCATACGTCATCAAATTAAAATGTTAACATTAATGTTAATAGGGGGCCCCCCTCTCATAATTGATTTGTGTAAATGCTAAATATTAAACAAAACATGTCTAAAATTATAACAATACAGTCTAAAACTAAAACAAATAATTCCTGTTGTATTTTATGCACTACTACGGCGACCATGCACGAGGCCTGAGGTGGGAATCCCAGTGTCGCAGGTTGTAACGTACTCTCCTGTTTGTACTGCGCATGACGCACTAGAGCCACTTTAGCGATGGCGCTTCACTGCGCCAATGAGCAAAGACTGTAAGCACAAACTGCCATTGTTTCCCATGTCTATCTATTAATATGCATATGATAGCAACTGTAGATGTACATGTAGCCCCAGTAGGAAACAACACATCTATCTGGGCTGTGCTTCACAGAATATTAGCACCTTGATGAACGCCTCAACGCGTCTCCTTACCGAGCAGGTAATGACGCACACATTCTTGGGGTTCTGCTTGAGCCAGTTGTGCATGTTCTTGCACACAGCAAACAGGTTATGGAGGCTGGGAGCTTGATGGGATGGCCAATTGCACTCTGAGACCTGGGAGACGGGGAGAGAAAGAG
>JAODTR010095428.1:0-13621 GCA_025399935.1 Amblyopsis rosae | reverse complement strand
GGTAGCGCTCCACCTCCTGCACAAGTTCTGGCTCCTTCCCCCACAGTGAGGTGACGTTCCACGTCCCCAGAGCCAGCTTCTGCTGCCCGGGTCCATCGAGGCCCCTGACTCCCTTTGGGCCTGGCTCCAGACGGAGGCCCCGGGCTTCCTCCGGGCAGGGTAACTCCTTTTCTCTTTAAGTTCTTCATGGGGGTCTTCTGAACCATTCTTAGTCTGGCCCCTCCCCTGAGACAACTTTTCCTTGGGAGACCCTACCAGGAGCACCAGGCTCTAGACAACACAGCTGTTAGGTTCCAGCACCGAACCTTGAGGGTCACCCAGTGAGACTGCCTCTAGTAGCAAATGTATACTGTATATTGTATATACTGTGTGTACTGTAGGAGTAGTAGCTGTATGTATAGTTTTGTATACTATACTGTAAATACTCTGTACATACTGTGTTCTGTAAAGAGGGATATTGCAAGAGAGAGGGAGAGAGAGATATTGCAAGGGAGAGGGCGAGAGAGAGAGAAAGAGAGAGAGAGAGAGAGAGAGAGAGAGAGAGAGTGAGAGAGGCAGGTTGCAAGGGAGAGGGAGCGAGAGAGAGAGAGAGAGGTATTGGGAAAGATAGACATATTGCAAGGGAGAGAGGGCGAGAGATCACTATTAAATAAAGCATATGTTGGATGTTTCAGTAGACTATATGCATATGAGAGAGTGAGAGGGATTCCACGCTGACGTGATGTGCGTTGTATAGTTTGTGACAGGCAGATGTAGAAAGTGTGTCAGTGTAACACATCTGTCAGGGGGACAGACATCATGCAGTCACAGTGAGTATTTGGATGTGGGTGGATTGTTGACTGTTTCTCACGGCGAATATAAACTGAAGCTCCCAGAATGGCTTGCAATGGTTGTCATAATTTGATTTATATGTCAGACATGACATTTTAAATAGAGTAATTTAGTTTTTGTTAGTGTTCATGCGTAAAGATAAAAAGATTATCTATTGGTGTCTCAGGAGTTTGTTTATTATTGCATAAACTAACTGTGTTAGTTTGGAGTTATGTCATCACCAATTGTCATCACCTATTGTCCACAATGTCAAAGTTTTATATCATACAGTGCTAACAGTACTAACAGTACTAACCATGCTAACTGTGCTAACCATGCTAACCGTGCTAACTGTGCTAACCATGCTAACAGTGCTAACAGTGCTAACAATACTAACCGTGCTAATAGTGCTAACAGTGAGACCAAATGGAAAGAAAATCCAAACTGAAGTATCTTTAAATCCCCAGTATGATTTCAGATAAGTTTTGCAATGTAATAAATATAAAAATTAATAATAGTGATTACAATAATATTTATTATTATCATTATTAATGCTATTACTAGTACTTTATTAATATCATTCTAAATATAAATGATACTGTTATTGGCTACGTTCTGATTTGAATGTAATGTAACTTAAGTGTTAATGTATTCATTCATCCATAAAAAAAATAACAACATCATAAATTGTTATCCATAAACCGTTCCATTTTGACATATCTCCTGTGCCACATTAAGCCCTCCAGTGCCGTGCTTGTGTGTGTGTGTGACGAACAGCAGCAGCTTATGTCCACACCAGTGACTCCCTCCATGGGATAAAGATGAATTGAGGGGCTGGGTTAACACATGATGGGGACATCCCTTCTACTGTACCTTCCCCCGCTTATTTTCATTTGATCTCTCCCACTCCCTCTCTCCTTCTCTCTCTCTCATGGCATTCCTCTCTCTGCTTCTCCATCCACCTACTGGATGTCAGCATTTTGGCTTCCCCTCTCTCTGTTTAGCAATATACAGCATCCATCTGTTCCTCTCAACGCCTCCCTCTCTCCCTCTATCCCTTTCCTCCTTATTCCTACATCTCTCTCTCTCTCTCTCTCTCTCTATCGCTCTCTCTCTCCCCGTCTCATGTGTGTGTGTGTGTGTGCGTGCGCAGGCCTGCTGGACATCAACGGGGACCAGCGTGCGCGGAGCTACAGCGGCACCGCGCGGCGTTCTCCTCCCGCGCTCCTCCGAGACCAACCGGGAGAGGAGGGGGAGGGGGAGGAGTCTTGCAGGGGGCGCGGCCTACACTGGTCGTCGGCAGCGACGCTCCTGTCGGCTCCCGCCTCCTCTCCGAGAGAGGCCGAGTGGAGGAGGCTGCGCAGGGAGGGGGAGAGGGGGGAGGAGGAGGAGGGTGATGCTGCAGCCTCAGTAGCAGCAGCAGCAGCAGCAGCGAGGGGAGCGTCCTCTCGTAGCAGCACCGCCGCTCCCAATCTCCCCCGGACCCGCTCCGAGGAGGAGGCCGTCGGCCACGGAGCTCCACCCGCGCTCGAGGCTCCGTCCCCCGGCCGCGGCGGCGCCGCCACCACCGCCCTCCACCACTCTTCCACCACCGGCGCTGGAGACCCAGGGAGCCCCATGGAGCTGCTGCCCACCCCGGGCCAGACGCTACGGCACTACACGGCCTCCCGGCCGCGGCCGCGGCGCACGCACGCTCAGCCGCCGTCCGCCAGGCCTCAGGTGAGACGACGGCAACACGCACGCGCTCACGCACGCACGCACACGCACCCACACAGCTCGTGCGGAACGATCAGCGGTCCCTACATTTATACACACAGTGTGCGTTCATCCGTGCATACTGTGTGATGGCAACAGTGGTGAAGACTATGGATTCAATGCACACAGCACACACATGCAGTGGAACCAGCACACACGCACACATTAATATATATATATTGCTAATATGGAAGTAGCATACATGCACGTACACACACACACACACGGTGTGCGCATATAGCCAAGGTACAAGCACGGAGGTAAAACGAAAGAGGCGTTATCCGAGAGGGAGAGAGGGGGAGAGAGAGAAGGAGAGAGGGGGGAGAGAGAGAGAGAGAGCGGGAGCCCTCAGGCGGAAGGACGAGTACAAACACACGCACCCTCAGGAAGCGAGCAAACAGGAGGGGGTACGACGAGATGGGAGGGATCGTGACCGCCGTCGATGGAGGGATGGAGATGGAGAGAGAGAGGAGGGTGGAGGTGGATTGGAGGATGGAAAGGATCAGCTTGTATAGCGGGGGTTGGTGGGTTATTGCAGGAAACGATACATTTCTATTTACCAGCCCTGGGTGTGTGTGTGTGTGTGTGTGTGTGTGTGTGTCTCTCTCTCTCTCTCTCTCACTCTTCTTGTCGTTCTCTCTATTATCTTGATACTGGAAACACAATGGAAGCCATCTTCTCCTTCTGCATGCTGTGTGTATGTGTGTGTGCGTGCATGCGCGTGCATGTGTTACTTCAAATAGGGAGTGCTGTGATGTAACTTGGTAAATTCATATGGATGTGTGTGCAAGTGCACCTTGAAAGTAGTGGTTCCTCTGGCATTCCCCAGTAATGATAATTTCTCTCTATCCAGCTCTCTTTCTCTCTCTTTCTCTCTCTCTCTCGCTCTGTGACTCCTGGGATTGTTCCTGAAACTCAATTATTCATGTTTTCACATCAACGGAGGTCTCTCTCTCTCTCTCTCTCTCTCTGTCTCTCTCTCCCTCCCTCTCTCTCTCTCTCTCTCTCTCTCTCTCCTTGATGTCAGTTAAGTCGGGAAAATAAAGGATTCCTCGTCAGGTGTGTGTGTGTGTGTTATGAGTAGTTGTCTGCCTTATCACATCCCAGTATCGGCTAAGCTGTTGGTAGCTGTACCAGTCTAGTACTGGCCTGATATATAATGCTGCTACTAATGTTCAGTGCAGTGCCATTGTCAAATGCATATAAAATGGAGCCTCTAACTCTGGCAGTGTTACTGTCCTACTCTATCCTATCCTGTCCTATACCTATTTTATGTGTGTGTTTTTAAGTGTGTGTTGCTAGACAACATGCCTGTGACCGAGTTTTGATTAATCACCTCTGTCAGTGTGACCTCGTCAGTAATGTTATTATCAAATGATTAATGTCCTCACTGCGTGGTCTGTAGTAATCTAGCGCTTGATAGGCTGTGGTGAGTTTTAGAGTCTCTGCCAATAGGGGGATTTATTTATGTGATGGATGTGCACTGTTGGCATCTGAATTAAAATACAGAGCCTGTGGGTATTTGTACTAAAACGAATACATGCTTCTGGGGTGCGGTGGGTAAGCTTGTTTTATTTTATTGAAAGCTGTAACATGAATCTGCATAAACAATTGCATATTCTCCATTACACAAACTACAAGTTACAGTGTTTCCAGTGAGAAGAGTATGTTTACTTCTGTTTCCAACATTACTAGACTAGACTAGATGCATTTTATAAACCTGCTGCTGAAAGTGTGGCCTGGCTAGGTTAGCCATGGCTCATGCTTAACAGCAGACTTGCATGTATAAATTAGTTTAATTGGATCAGTCCAATGGATCGGTTACAACTATCCAACTGTCACCGATACCGATCCAGCTGTTTAAGTCAGTATCGGACCGTTTTCTGATCTCAGTATCGTATCGGAGCCAGCCCTAGAATATATATAAGATCTCACTCAACTGATATTGGGGGACAGGGTGAAAAGGGGCGGGTTTTGGGATCTGTCAATTACGTTGACCTGTCTTTGTTGGTATTCGAATTAGGGCTGGGAATTGATTATTTTTCAATTTACTCATTTACTAATCTCAATTAATCACATTTCTTTTCACAGTAACATGGATTGGCCTCACTACTGGCATCAAAAATACCTGGGTGCTTTTGTTTTTATATGGTTTAGTAAAGACGAAGTGCTTCAGTGCTGTTTTAATTTGGCTTTGCAAATTGTACATATATACCATCCACCACGACAGGGACTCATTAAAACCAAGATGAAAGTTCTATATTAATTGCATTGATTTATAAAAAAAAAATGTTATGCATTAAAAATTTCAAATGAATCACAAATAATAATGTGTCTCCCAGCCCTAATTCTAATACTTTTGGGGTTTCCTAAAGCCAATATATCTACCCCAGTTCACTGTAGGCCTGGTGTTAGGGAATGGATAGTCTCGCAGAGCCAGCCTTTACTTGTGTAGATGGCACCACGCTGGCTAACGTTTGACGAACGTTTGACGAAGTCCAACAAAGTCAGACCTTAAACACTGAGTAATGTGTTGTTTGTAAATTCCAGTGATTGGCAAATAGTATGAATGCATACAATAGATGTGACATAATTTGTTACACGTCTGTCCAGTGTAATAAGAGACATGTGCCACTAGATGGCAAAAATACCATGGTTACCATTGTTAACCATTGTGGAGTCAGTCATTGTTGACTGTTGATATTTGAACTCAAAACGCAAACACCTCTCCCTTCAATGCCATAGGGTGCTCCCTCAGAAGCCCCGCCCCCTTCAATGCCATAGGGTGCTCCCTCAGAAGCTCCCCACTTCCCCACACACACACATTGGATACACATTGCACGTGGCTAGGTTAGTGTTGTGTGGTGCGGTTTGCACCCCACACACTTTGTTTGTGTTCCCGTTTGCAGAGCCAGGGCTGCGTATTAGCTTACAATCGCCGACTCCATGTCACACCCGCTATAATGCAAGCAGTACACATTCACACTTGTGTCAATTAAAGAGGCAGCGAATGAGAAATGCAAATGCACCACTGTTTGGACATGCCCTTGAAGTGTTAAACGTCAGCACACCTTGGCAACAACCATCTCACTCATAACGTGATATACTGCAGTCAGCATGCCCCAGTTTGAATAGTGCTTACACATGACGTCTGTACCGAACCGCAGCTTCTTATTGCTTATAGTCTACACCAGCAATTCTGCCATGTCCCTTTTAAACAGCGTGCATCTGCATCTGCATTGAGGCCGCAGTTGCGTAGACATGTTTATGGAGCCGTCTTTGCTCCTGCACATGAAACAAGCTAGGTTACTGTATGTTTCAGAATATGCCAAAGATATACGACAAACAAGACTATGTCCACAATATTCCACAAATCAACAGCCATCAAAGTATTCTTGAACGTATAGCATGTTAAAGAATATGCCAAAGATATACGACAAACAAGACTATGTCCACAATATTCCACAAATCAACAGCCATCAAAGTATTCTTGAACGTATAGCATGTTAAAGAATATGCCAAAGATATACGACAAACAAGACTATGTCCACAATATTCCACAGTATGCATGAGCGTATAGCCTGTTATTTTCTACTGCTGTAAACTGTAGGAACAGTCAACACACAACACACATGTGGGCTTGTGTTTTTATCTTTCACACACATAGTACAGGTGCACTTATGTCATGGTGTGTGTGTGTGTGTGTGTGTGTGTGTGTGTGTGTGTGTGTGTGTGTGTGTGTGTGTGAAAGCATCCACCTCTTCCCTCCATCGTGGTAATGGAGTGGAGTGATGTGAATCTCACCATTCTGATTGGCTGAGATGCCCTGAATGATGATATGTAGCTTCGCCTGCTGTGGCGCGTGGCCAGAGCAGCCTCATTTGCATACGGTTGCCACAGCAGCAAGGCTCCGCAGTGGATTGGTGGGTTTGGGCAGCATGCTTGAAGTGTGTGTGTGTGTGTGTGTGTGTGTGTGTGTGTTGGGGATTGGGGCAGGGTCTATAATGTCTTCTCAAGGGACTAGAAACTAAGGTGTGACTGCAAATACACATGCACGCACACACACAAAGTTGTGCCACGCACACACACACAAACATAAATGAGTGAGGCCGTTACCTTTTGCTTCAGTCTATAAGTCTTTGTTGAAATAAGATGTTCTGTGCAACAAAGCCGTTTTATTTCCGAGTATTTATTCTTAATTTAAGAGTGTGTGTGCGCGCAGGTGTGTGTGTGTGTGTGTGTGTGTGTGTGAATGTGCGTGAGTGCGTGCGTGTGCGTGCGGACACTTGGACTTGGGTGTTTCCATGTATGTGCATAAACCAGCAAAACAAAACACACGCTGTGCGTTAACGCCAACAGAGATTATTCTAGCCTTTCCTACAACACACACACACACACACCGTTGATGTACTTGTGTGTGTGTGTGTGTGTGTGTGTGTGTGTGTGTGTGTGTGTGTGTGTGTGTGTGCGTGTTGCCTACCTGTTCCAGGAGCCGGTCTACGAGGTAGAACCTGAAGCCAACGAGGGAATGGGCAGAGTGGACGAGGGGGTAGAAGAGTTCTTCACCAAGAAGATCCTCCCAGAATACACGCTGTGAGTAAATAGACACAACAGTGCACGCACACACACGAGAAGACACACATGCCACATACACACACACAGAAACGCACACCAACCATACCACTCAATGACTCCTCTCTGGCGTAAACTGGATGAAGAACAGCTGCTGATAATCTCTGCAGCATCACTCAGCTCCCCCTCTTGACTTTGGGCCGCATGTACGAACTGAGAATGTCAGGTGACATTCGAGAACAACAACACCTCTCCCTTCAATGCCATAGGGTGCTTTCCCCAAAAGCTGTGCCCCACATATCCCACACACAATGCATTTTGTCGTTGTTTGCGTTCTAATTTACGGAGTCGGACTGTGTAGACGTGCAGGATGATTACAGCCATTGTTAATGACTTTGACAAATATGATTTCCTGTCCTCTGCTGAATCGCTGAAGACGTATTCAGTGACATTGGATGGTACTGATGTTGAATTTTTATTTCAGTTTGTGTTGTGATTATCTTTGTTGTTGGACGCCCATCTTGACCAGGACACTCCTGTAAAAGAGATTTTTAAGATCAATGAGTACATAGTTTTCCTGGTAAAATAAACATTTCATAATAAATAAATAAAATATATATATATATATAACTCCAGTAGAAACAACATACTGTCTGAATAAGGTCAGTAAGTGCACCTGCTCATCTGCTGTGCTCTGAATACAAACGATAATTTATATCCACACAGTACACTTAACGAGTATTTGAGTAGTCTGTGGATGAATGCCACCCAGATTATTAGCATAACAAACTTCCCACAATGCTCTGCGTCCAAATTAAAAATAGCGTCAATGATTGTAAGCAAATTCTGCAAATATCTCCTCACGTGTCCGTTCTGTGTGCTTGCTGGGAATATAATCTGGTGTTGCTACACAGCCCACGGCTCCATAAATGAGAACACAAACAAAGTGGTGCAGACCGCACCACACAATACTATCCTAGCCTTTGCAATGCGTTTCAAATGTGTGGGGCGGAGCTTCTAAGGGAGAACCCTATGTAGAGGTGTTTTTTTTTGTTTGTTTTAGTGCAAATATCAACAAGCTTTGAATTGCTGACTCCACCTTTATTCACAGAAAACAATAACAGTACGGTATTATGCTAGACATGTGTCAGCGGTAATAAAGTGTTTTAAGATACTTACACTACACTATATGTGTATGTATTTATGTTTATGAATAAAATGCAGGCAGCAACACACTTTTTCCTTTGGAGCGGCAAAGCAAACCCACTTCCTATCTGGACCCCATATTGCTCTTTGAGCAGAGACTCCCATGGAGATGTATCTGGCTCAGATTTTTATATTAATAACTGCACTACACTCAGAAAATACTAATAATACTAACCGTTAGTGCTTTACTGTATATCACTATCAGAATACTAGCTTTAAGATAAAATGAAGATACAAAGTAAAATAAAATAAACTTTATTGATGCCTATGCAGGAAATGTGGATGTTAGTGCATCAGAAATTGGAAAAAGGAAGGCCAGTGTCCAGGTTTCATTCTACTCTAACATCACAGCTGCTGATTTCACAGCTTCTGTTGGCTAGGGGAACAAATTACTACTATTATCTAGAGTAGTGTTGGCAAGGAAACATTTGACCAATCATTTCACATAGCTGCTTAGGGGCAATTTATAGGTGTCGTATTTTGTTACACTAGTATATTTCATCTTGTTTTTGTTTTCACCAAGCTTACAGTTCGATACCAAAGCCAAAACATTGGTTTCCCTTGGTGTCACCAAAACGGTTGCTAAGTAACTGCTGCTTTCGTGTCAGTTCATCAACGTTGTGTATCATACGAAGGGTGTATATTGGAGACCTGCGTCTGTGTGTGAATTAACAAGCCCCAAGGGTGCTGCCAAGATAATTCCAAAACAGGGAATTGCCAAATGGCGGAACATTGGCACAGCTCACTGGCACGGTCACTTCAGATCTAGTTGAGGTGAGGTATTGCAAAATCCTCTCTTTAATACAGGAACAAAGATGACTCTCTGTTAGCTGTGAATAACAGGCAAACCCAGCCCACAAAACAAACCATTACTTCACCAAATTATTTCCACAATCGTTATATTGAACATAATCACCAAAACGCGCCTTAAGGACATAGAATACTGTTATTTGTATTACACTATGAGACGATATAACTAGATTGTGCTAAGCGGTTCGATGGGAAGCCAGTAGTTTCACCGGAAAACTGAACTAAAAAGATACACTTGTAATGGTTCCAGAATTGGGAGCGTAAATTGCCTAACTTAAAGCAGAGCTGTACATTTTTACTTGAGGTGTGTTTGCATGCGCTGGTGTGTAGAGCGTGTTTGTCGTTCCGTGCATGTGTGTCCTGTAGTGTTAGTCTTAGTACTGAGCTCCTCTTGTCTTGTTGCACCCTCTGCTGTTTCCCCGCTGCAGAAAAGGCCAGTGGGAGGAGCCTAATGCTGCCCAGGCCACTCCCCCAGAGCCAGGCTCCGCCCTGACCCCCCTCCCCTCCTCTTCGTCTGACAACATCACCTCCTCCGTCACCTCCCCCACCTCCTCTCTCCCCGCTAACAGTGCGTCCTCCACCCATAGCGCCGCGCCTGATAGCCCAGCATCTCCCCCCGCCCCTGTGTCTCCCCCTCCCACCTCCTCCTCCTCCACCACCGGGCCCCCCGCTAAAAACATCAAGAAGAAGTTTGGCGACTTCTTCGCCTTCAAGAGGGCTCGCGCCGGCCGGCCCCCCAAGCAGGGAGGCGGCGAGGGAGAGGGGGTGAAGGTCAAAAGGACCTCTATCGCGGACCTGATCCGGCCGCTCCGCGAGGCCAAGGAGAGGGAGAGGGAGAGGGAGAGGGAGTCCAGGTCAGTGGGGGATGCTAACGTCTCTAACGATGCCGCCGCCACAGAAGGAACCGTCGCCCCTGGCGACCGTCTCCCGGGAGGCAGCAGCAGCAGCAGCAGCGGGAGGGACAGGGAACCGTCGCCCCACCCCACCACGACCTCGCCGTCCGCCAGTGAGGCCACGCCCCCCTCCCTCCCCTTCCGTCCCGCGGCCACGCCCCCGGGAGAGGAGGGGCCTCCTCCTCCTCCCCCCGCTCGGACGAGTCGCGCCCCCTTCACAGCGGCCACGCCCCCTCCTGCCGCCTCCGTCTGCGTGGCGCCGCCGTCGCAAACCACCGCCCAGCGGCAGGAAAAGAGCGGCGGGCGTCGTCATGGCGACGGCAGGTGGGAGGAGGCAGGGGAGACGCCGGACCGGGACAGGATGCTCAAGGTCAGCAGGAGGTCGCTGAGGGAGGGGAAGAGTCAGAGCCTCATCCTGTTGCCGGGGCTGGAGCATGACGACAGGGAACACCCACACAAGGTGAGAAGCTCCTCTGTGGGAATAATCATAATCATAATAAGAATAATAATAATAATAATAATAGGCGGCGCTTTTGACTCATTGGAGTCAGGCAGCATCCCACACTTCAGGCAATTTTTGATCAAACAATAATCAGACAATAATTTCAGACCCCGTCCATGTCCTCACTCAGTCCAGAGTAGCTGTCATGGTCTCCATTCTTTATCCCCGTGTTCCAGTCCGAGTTTAGTCTGTGTTCCGTTCCTTGTTTTCCCCATGTTTCAGTCCGTGTTTCCCCCGTGTTCCAGTCCGAGTTTAGTCTGTGTTCCAGTCCGTGTTTCCCCGTGTTCCAGTCCGAGTTTCCCCCGTGTTCCAGTCCGAGTTTAGTCTGTGTTCCAGTCTGTTTCCCCGTGTTCCAGTCCGAGTTTTCCCTGTGTTCCTGTGTTCCCTGTGATTCCACTATATGAATTAAGCAGCGGCAACCGCCATTATCATAGTTCAGCCAGCCGTGGGAAGGACCAAACACCTTACACCAGAGGTTTTCAAAGTTTTTCGGGGGGAAGGACCCCTTGGTGGATAGACAGCACACGGACCCCCTATCACATATACTATAAAATATTTAGTTTCTGGGCCGACAATAATGTGTAGGGTGACCTATATTGCCATGTATAAAAGTATGCCACTAACTAAGCCATTAAAATAATTGATAGATTTATAGATTTATACCACAGGTACACCGACGACATTTGGAGATGTAGGAGAAATGTATTGTATATGTATAAATGCATTATGTTCATTTGTCTAAATTATACACAATAAAGCTTTAATGTAGATGATGTGTGAATGACTGCAATGTGTGTGTTTATTTGTGTAGAAGCATGTGTCAGAGAGCACGTCTAGTTTGGAACAGAGGCTTCAGATTATGCTGCAGAAGATTGGTGTTGCCAAAACACCACCTGCTGATGCTAAAACACCAAGCCAGGTAGGAATGGTGTGTGTGTGTGTGTGTGTGTGTGTGTGTGTGCGCGGGTGGGTTTATTTTCCCATATTGCATAAGGACATCTGTTTGGAATCTGATTGAGAACTACAAGGGCCTTATTTTTCTCCTCTTGTTTCTAAGACTTATTTGTTCTTATTTATTCGTGTTTTTTTTTAGACTTTTCACACCATCAATTGAGATTGTGGTTTACCTGATGCCTCTTTGTTATGTCAGATACACATAAAAGTGGATGGAAACATCAAGTAGAACTATAAATTGAAAAGAAATACGGATTTGACATGCTATGATGAAGCGGGCCAACTTCCAAAACACAAGCAAAACCGTTTTTTATCTTTTTTTTTTTACATCAATAGTGATAACTCAGAGGTGAGTAGTGAGTTAAAGGGGTCTATCTTACAACTGTCACAATGTGGCGCAAAGTGGGAATGCAAGTGTCTTTGACCATTTCAGACCGACGCAGTTGCCATTTTACAGTCCAGCGCTCATGTTGTCTAAATAACAAATGCACTTGCGCCCATTTGAACGCCCGTGGGTTTGTTGGTCTAAACAGGAGGTGTGGTCTAGCACATTGCTGGCGCATAGCTATCTTTAGGCAGCGGAAAGTGATTGACCATTATTACTATACTATATTGATATTATTATCAATATAGTATGGCTACTATGGCAATGATCGTAAACTCTGTTTGTTACACACACAGGGACGCACAGGAGCGCACAGACATGCAATGGTTTAAAAAACCAAGAGTACAGTGAGGAATATTATTAGTGTGTAGCCTGCATCAACATATTTTAGGGATGACACTCACATTGGTTTTTCGTTTGTTACGCCCTGAATAATGAAGAGAGTAAGTACAGCACTTCTGAACCATGCGCCTGGCGACAAGACAGTTTTAGACGCCGTTAAACTAGCAAAAGTAAATTTGAACACACCCTAAATGCAATTAGCACCTTGCGCTTTAGACCGCATGCATAGAGCGTTAAAATATGGTATAAGTGTTCTCAGGCTCAAGGGATAATTTTATTGAATTTAATATATTATTATAAGTATTGTGCTGGTATTTGATATAAAATACAATTTACTGTTTTTCTGCTGTGTTCACAGAACAAAGAGGATGAACTGCGAAAGGCCAACTCTGAGGGTAAGAGGTGTGTGTGTGTATGTGTGTGTATGTGTGTGTGTGTGAGAGGATCAAGTGATGTGAGCGTTTCATGACTGTCCCTGCTGAACTGGAGTTGCTGTTAGCCTCTTGACCTTGTCTTCGCTCTTACAATAAGACTTACAGTAAGTCTGTAGGTCTACAATCATGTTATGATTATTATCTGACTCCCGGGTATCCCTAACATGCACACAACATCGAGCATCTTCGATTGTTTTGTGCTCTACCTGTGAATATACCTGCAGAAAGTTATCTGTCTATTATATTCATGTACATTCAATTTAACCTAGGCATGTAATACATTTTCTTTCATTACTTACAGTTGACTTGTAGTGTAGTTGTTGGTTTTTAGTGAAAATTATAAAAATAATATTTTATTTGTCATGTGTAATATGTCAGTGTGGGATAACAGCTAGATGTAGTAATGATATCACTGCTGATCTCCACTGATCTTTCTCAGGTGCTATCCTGGACAAACCTGGAGCCCCGCCCACATTTTTGAAGCCCAGAACGATGTCCACATCCTCAGGTACGCAGTAGACGAAAGCTGCCCCCCCCCCACTAATGGGAAATGGTGCAGAGAGCAAAGGCCTAAAGCTGCGCTCCTGCAGTAGCAGTGGAATGTTGTTCTGTTCTGCTACACTACGTTAGCTTGCGTTATTGTTACACTGCAGTGTGTGTGTGGAAGACTTTGATATCTTATGAAAATGGACTCTGACACTGAACTGAAGAAACTGAAATGGAAGAATATTGAATCTTCTAGCTGAAGATCAAGCCGAAGACAATTTAATCATTTAAATCTCTCCAGACACTATATACTGTATGAGCCAGACCACTTAAAGTGTTCTGAATAGAACTCAATGGGAAAATCCACAATGTCAAAGATAACGATCGTATAATAATAATAATAATACATTTAATTTGTAAAGCACTTTTCATTTGAACAAATCTCAAAGTGCTACAATGTACACTCATAAAA
>JAODTR010095417.1:0-13621 GCA_025399935.1 Amblyopsis rosae | reverse complement strand
CATGTGATTGTTGATTAGATAATTGCATTAATGAGAAATTGAACAGGTGTTCCTAATAATCCTTTAGGTGAGTGTAAATGTTTGTAACTTATGTAACAAACATAACACACCATTTTTATGTTCTATAGTATCGTCTCACTCATAAGTGAGCAAGATATTTATTGATGTTTAAGTTATTGTGGAGATACACACTACCACATAATTGGGGTATAAATTCAATAAATGTTGTACTGTACCATTATTTGAGTATCGCCAAATATCCTACCCAACCAAGCTTAACCAGAGAGGTTAATTTAAAGTTTTCAAGCTTGTAACCTGTTGGTTAAAATGTTATTTAACTAAGTGTTCGTTACATGTATGTGATTACTTAAAGGTGCCATGGCTCTGCTGTCTACATTCATCCAAGTATTGTTTACATACCAGTGGCTTCAGTCATCGCTGGTTCCGAAGGATCCGACATGCAACACAAACCCACCTTGTGGTCTGCATGGCTGCCATATGCAGACCAGTTTTATGGCTTCTGTTCAACGGTATTAAAAGTTGAATTACATAGGTGAAGTCACACACGTACACACGCAGGTGAAAACTACACCCATCCTGTCAAACCCCAAAGCCATATTTTCCGGGCTATCCTCCAAATCCCGACACACACACACACACAAAGCTCTCAGATGGTCTCAATATCATCACTGGCCTGTGTTGAAGAACAAGGGCAATTAAAGGGGAGTTTCTTGCAATCACAAAAGAACAATATACACAGCAGGTTCTCGTCCAGCTAGTGAGGTTGTGTTCGTCCAACAGGCTGCGTCAACTTTACACAGTGTTTCGCAGGGATAAGAAAAGGTCCCCTTCCCGCCTCCCTTAATAAGGTTTGGCATAGAATAGCATACGTCCTCCCCTGCCTGTTTTTCATCTCCCTCACTTCGCGTGCAATGCTTGCTGGATTCTGAGCTCCCGCTGCCGTGTTTTGTTACAGATTCCTCCTCTGAACTCTGGCCTGTGATGGAGCTTGATGTGCGGCATGTGGATCTGTACCCACGCACTCACAGCAAGCTGTAGCGAGCTCTCGCCCTCTCGTTCTCCTTTAGTGATGTTTACACATGCACACAAGTTATTAAAATGGGAAGTTGGATGGCAGAATAGGCCATAGGCTCGTTAGGGTAGCTAACTATTATAGGTGAGAGGGTTGTGTGTTCTCTACTCATGTGAGGCAGGGTTACACAAAGGTGAAAGTGTTCTGTAACTATGTATTAGATTATGCATAGGCCTAGTATAATTAAAGTATCAGTCAATGTTTATTTAGCCGGCCATATGCCACATGCTCCGTTGGCACGGGGACGTGTGTGACTGAGGTGAAGAACTCTTTGGCAGGTACCGGTAGCCTATCTCCCTGTAACACTCTTAACCATCTGTGGACAGGCAGCCCTTCTTCCGCGGCAAACATGTTTATGATAACGGTGTTAATTCAACACGCGGGCTACGGTGCGAAGTGGCGCAGGCGAGGTTTAGCACCATTTATTGCGCTACATTTGCATCTGGCGCCGTGCCTGCCCGCTACAGCACCAGGCAGGCACCTCCCCTGACCGCTACAGCACCAGGCAGGCACCTCCCCTGCCGTTCCGCCGCCTGAATCCCGGCGATGACAGGGAGTGAACAATGGTCGCGGTGACGAGGCTTAGCGCGCATTCTGCGTGATTGTGTTTCCATTCTGTTCACGCTGTCTATTTATGCCCGGATTATCACCCGCTCCTCTACATCACAATGGTTGTAGTTTTTTCAACAACTCTCCACCCTCCTCTGCTGTTTTCCTTTACGTCTCAAACCAAAGCCCCCCACCCCCCCCTTACTCTGCCGTGATCGCTTCCGTCTCTCCCTTGCTTTTAGATTTGTGTGGGGGGGGGGGGGCTGGGGTGCTCTAAGCCCCAAGCTTCCTGTCCAAGGACTAAGAAAGCCACTTCAAATGCCATGGGCCTAGACGACGTATGGGAACGACTGTTGGAAAGAACACTTTTTTTCTTTTCTTTCCTGTTCTGCTGCCCTGGGTTCTTAGCGGTGAGCTGTTCTTATTAACCCAGATTTAGACTAGCTATCCTGAACGAGCTCATAAACCCGGTGCGGATTTATATGATGTGGAGCATAGCCACGAGCCTCAGGACCCCTCTCTCTCGTTTTCTCTGGCTCTCTTGTTCCCTCTCTCCCCCTTTGTATCTCTTTGTTCTCTGGCTCTCATTTTCTGTATCCCCCAACTTTCTCTCCCTTTCTCTCTCCCCCAACTCTCTTCCCTTCTTATATATCTACAGTATGCTGGTCTGGTCTTGCAAGGTCCCACTGGCCTAAATTAGTCACTTGTGGGGGGGGTCCCCTCAGACGCAGAGGGAAAAGACCACATCACTGAGGTGTGAGTTGTGTGCAAGGCAAGCCTATATGAGCAAGGCAGGTCTAGATCCCAAGCACTACGCGGGCCAGTCATGGATCAATCAGAAGTATCTTCCTACACTTTCAGAAGTGGAGTCCCTTGTCAAGCACTCCAGCCTATGTGTGTGTGTGTGTGTGTGTGCGTACGTGCGTGCGTGCGTGCCACATCTCCAGTTCCAGTGTTTTGGGCGGGAGTCAAGATGTTTGCTTCCCACCTCCTCCACCTGGCACCATTAGAGGGTCTGGTTCTCTAATCAACACCAACACAACCCCCTCTGCTCCTTCCCCCACACCCAGGTCGAGCCACCTCGCTGGAAAGAAGGAGGAGGAGGAGGAGGAGGAGGAGGAGGAGGAGGAGGAGGAGGAGGGTTGTGGTGGGGCGGGTTACTGCGAACCAGGTGGAGGTGATGATGAGAATAGATGGGGGCTGTTCTCTCCTGGTGACATGCGCTGAGTCGGGGGTCACTTGGAGAAGTAGTGTGATTTAATACCAGAACAAATAGAAGCACAAGGTTAAGCTGAGTGAGGGGAGGGGCTGAGATACAATACTATCGTGAGTTTTATCAAAATGGGGGTTCTGTCAATATTAACTGAAAACTACAAATAATAGGAGTGAGATGCATGCTGGTGTTTAAAAAAAAAAAAAAAAGATTTTTTTTTTGTTGTGGCGGAGGTGTGGTGTTGAGGTTTCTTACGGCGTTGAGGAGACACACGAGGTGAAATGAGCTGCACGTCAGAAGCATTTGGTGTGTTGGAGGGATGTGGGGTCAGGTGTACAACTTGAGACCCACCGGGATCAAAACTAATATATGGCACAGCATATCCAAGAGCAGCGCCAGAAAATGTGCAGTAAAAGGTACACAGGCGTCACTGTAGTGGTACTCTTGACGTACATAAGCTGTGCGTGATAACTTGGAACATGTAGCCTACATATTAGTACCTCACAGATATGATTTTACATTTGAGGGTGTAACGTCCACTTTAAAGTAAACATATTTACCTTTAACGTAGGGCTGGGCGATGTACCGGTGTATATATCGGTACATCGGAATTTTTTTCAAAAGATCAAATTTGACGATATCGTTTATATCGATATAGTTATATAATGCATTTATTCATGTCCTTCCATGCCTGCACTTAGTGCGTTTACAGTGTCAAAGGGACGGAGTCACCAGAGAAAGCTCACGTGTAAATTAATGTCGCCAAAAATAAACAATCACATTTCCATCGGGGTTCTTGTTTTTTTCTTATGTCTGAAGATTTTGCCCACTTTATAGAAAATACCGATATATATCGGGATATTATTTTTGGTCCATATCGCCCAGCCCTGCTTTAACGGTACAATCGTGTTCCTGTGGGATATTAAGTAAAAACCCATGACTTAAAAAAAAAAATTTATTCGAATCACCCTTTTTGTACCTTTTCTTTCCTATACGCCCGCTCAACCCAAAGCCAGAGGAAACCATGTATCCCACCACTCTTTCCCTGCTTGTTAATTTATGTGAGAACTCAGAGTGGAATGCTGCCTTGCTCCAACAGTAACGCCACAAGGGAGGCGAGTCAGTGTTATATACTGTGTATGCATCGAGGAGGTTGTGTCGCCGCGGACGTGATGGCAACAGCTGGCTGCTGTCTGAAGCATAATTAGCGCTTAATGAAAGAGGCTAATAAGGACTTACCTTCAATACTAAATGAAATTGGTCAGGGGGTGTGTGCGTGCGTGCGTGCGCACGGAGGGGGTCAACAAAGTCTGGAAGCATGACTGCTCTGATAAATCGTGCGCCCTCCACTTGTCCTTCAGTGGAATGCAGCATGCCGTATTACCACAAGGCCAATACACACACACACGTCATGATTTATCTTGTGCATTAAAGGAACTATGTATGATCTTGTCTACCGCTAGATGTCACCCTAAGCGCATCACCATCTCAGACAAAAGCTAATGCTTCGTGGGCCATACAAACGTATACACTAAAGCCCCGGGCACACTGCAAGCTATTAGCAGCTATATAGCAACGAGAGACAACTGAAAGTCAATGTGATTCAGCGACTTGAAGCGACGACAGGAGAAATAACGGTCAGCGATGCAATGTGGGCGGGTACTGAGTTAAACTAATCTCAACTTCAGCCGAAGCGATTGAGGCGACTACCAGTGGGAGCCAAGGGTATCGAGTGACAGATTGACGGAAAAATTTTGAACGGGAAATATGAGAGATACCTAGGCAACCAAAGCCTAGAATGTAAACAAGCGACCAATTTTCAGCTATAAATCGGCAAGCTGATGTCTTGCAGTGTGTCCAGGGCTTAATGTGCCCCTGAACCAGCTATGACAACAACAACAACATAAACAGGAGCCCTGATTACAATATGCACAAACACAAAATTACTCCACTGTATATTTACTTAACCACAAGTTACAGTAGCACTACTTTAGGCAATTATTCTGTGCTCATTGTGGTTTAATCTTCAACTTCCAGTTGTTCTACTGTGTTTAAGTATATATTACATCTTCCTGGTGTATGCTGCTCTTAGTGGATTTATTTCATCTTGGTTCTGTTCAGCTTGTCAGAACCTTTCTTCGTCCTGCTTAGGCAAACAGACATAATGATTTATCTACTGTACCTGGGCTCCAGAAGAAGAAAAAGCTTGTAAACTACCACCGATAAATATGATTAAAGTGCCTTTTCTGTTTAACTGGGTGACATCCCAACACAACTGGGTTTGATTTTCCTGTGTGTAAACCAGAAGCAGCTGATGTTCTGCGTTCTCCTCTGGGGAGGCAACAAATCAAAACCAGGATGAGGAAAGGATTAAGCACTAGTGTGACTAACATGATACCCATTCAGACATTAGCCAGTGTGTCTTTATACACCTGTAGACTTGGAAAGCTGCTATTGGACTTTACACAATGCCGCAGTCAGTCCCGTTTCTATGGGCTACTATGTAGCCTACTGTATGTTCTGCAGGAGCTATTCAAGCTGTAGCAAGCAGTAGGTCTACTTTTTTATTTTGTTGTGATCAACTCACATTCTGAACTAATTTGAATAGAGACATCCTGTTTGATATAGTCAGATGTTTTCTCTCAAATTACTCTTAAGGGATTTATGACGTCTATCCAGGCGGATTAATGTGCTTTATCTTTTTTAAATAATTCTGTGCCAAATAAAAATGGTCTGTGTGTTCTCCCAAGGTTCACAGATTTATAGTCTTATTATAACGGATATCTTAAAGCGTCTGATTAGATGTTTGCCCACACAAACCCCCTCAGCTAATACATTTTATAAGTGCGACAGCCTCATCTCATGAAGCAAATAAGTCAGGATGACATATTTCCTCCATCAGTTTGTCATTGTGGAAAAAAAACAATTTCATCAACATCGACAAACATTCCTATGGTGAGCCAGCCATGCGCTATACAATATGAATCATTCCCATTGTCAAACATGTCCCCCATTTCGCCATTGAATCGGTAGAGGCATTATATTGAATGACTGTTTAGTCCGTTTTATCTGGCATATAGTTGCTTGTGATGATGGACAGAAAGGAACACCATAGACTCAAAGGTGAAGTCAGCAATCCTGGAGACAGTGTTGATATTTGAATTTGATAAAAGCAAAAACACCTCTTCCTTCATTGCCGCACCCTTTTACAGAGCCAGGGATTCGTAGGAACACCGGATTATGTCTTCAGTGCGCACACAGATCGGGCAGCTAGCGGACTGTGAGGAGATATTCACTGAGTTTGACAAAGTGTGTTAGCTTACAATCGCTGACCACCCCTTTAAGAAAACCTAGTTTTCATTCAGGTGCGGTGGAGGGGTAACTTGACATGCCAGAGGAATTGTCACAAGTCCATCTGGGGAGCCAAAACTGTTTGTGAATGGCTGTACTTTCCAAAAAAATACTTGGCAGTTGATCGGATGAACCATCTGGTCGTTTTCGCTGTCGGCACCATGGTCGGCACGCCTAAACCACGCCCGTATAGCTATAACATGACGCTGATTGGAAAACCACACCCGTGTAGCTATAAACACAACGCTGATTGGAAAGTTCAGTTGCTACTCGGACACATTCAAAATGATTCAGAGGTTTTCCAGACTGGTTCTCACTGCAAAATTAAACTGACTTGACTGAGGCAAGGGGTCTCGGTGGAAGCGAGAGAACCCCCTGGACTGTTATGAGCTTGTGGACTAAAGCCTCCCCCACCTCAACCCCTTTGTGTTTTTATGATAGAGGTGTGCGTCCATGTTTTTGTCTGTCTTCATTAGCCCCAAGCGAGAAACGGATCAACGCACAAGTGCCCAAATCTGCTGTTCCTTGAATGGCCTATGGCCAAAAGCAAGTCAGTCCCCATAGACCCCCATGTTAACGTGCAATTTTACAGCAGAAATAGCTATTTACTATTTACTATATATATAGTTCGTTGGTACAAGTAACGGTTTTGGTCTAGCTTTGTCTTTGTTTTGGTCTAGCTTTGTCTTGGTCTTGGTCTAGTTTGGTAATCTCTGCAGGAGGTGAATGTTTATATAACTCATCAGTTGACATTATATGAATACACACATATCCTATTATTATGGATAGCCGGGAGTTGCAGTTTGAGTCGGGTACAGGTAAGTGATGGGCGATGGCTAGAGCCACCACAGCTTGAGCTTTAAACCCATTCTTCAGAAAACTTATGGGTGATATCACGGAGAATCTGTCCAATTTCTTTATATAGCCAGTCTATGGGATATCCCAAACGCCTTTATCTGCATGGGTCCAAGCATTTAATGGGAATCTAAAAGTATATTTTTGGCTGTGACAAAAGCAGATTGAGCCCATAGGGTTCATGCATGTAAGCACCCTTGAGAAAAATGCCTGATCTGTTCCTTCTAATACATATAATTCTAATTAGTCTCTTTTGATAAAAAAAATCTCTTCTAAATGGTCTGACTGCACTGCCAAAAATGCCCTATCAAATAAAAGTGCAAATATATTAGTTATGAGCTTGATAAATCTTAAAACAAGATTATCACACTAAGTTAGATATTGTTTTTACAACATGGATGGTTCTGGATGCCCTGATACTGTGTCATTGGGAGACAGGGCGATGTGCAACATTTTGCTATTCCGTCAGTGTGCATGGCCGACCTGTGGCGTTCCATTCCTGGTGGGCCACGCTCCTTGCACAAAGTGAATTTAAGATTGCAGCTTTAACATTCAGGGGCACTCTCAGTGTGTCGGGGTTGGTGTGTGTACGTGCGGGGCTATGGGGAAGGAGGGTGTCAAACAAAGCTGTAGCGCTTTTCAGCTGTCGGGGAGGGGGAGGGGGGGGGGTTACATTAGAGGAGCTGGCACGGGATCAGAGAACTCGATTCACCTCACCTGTGTAGGGGAGAGATGAGCCCGCCGCTCGCCCTGACAAACTACAGACACAGCAGAATAGTGCGCATGCCTATCACAAGCCCCCCCCCCCCCCCCCCCGGCGGGGAAGGCTAACTGAACTACAGCAGCAGCACAAAGCTAATCTCACTTCCTTTGGGGGGGGGGGCCTCTGTATGTCGTATGTGTACACCATGGTGTGTCTGCTATACTATATTTGTGTGTCTGTATTCCATGTTGTGTTGTAAGTTCCCATACATCCACTTGACTAAGATGAGGCCCCGCATGTATTTTGGGAGTGACTGACTGTCGGCGTGTGTTTACTGGATGATGGTGGAATGTGATCAAACCGTTTCTACGGTGACC
Organism: Amblyopsis rosae; assembly: GCA_025399935.1. Classification (NCBI taxonomy): domain Eukaryota; kingdom Metazoa; phylum Chordata; class Actinopteri; order Percopsiformes; family Amblyopsidae; genus Amblyopsis; species Amblyopsis rosae. The sequence continues at coordinate 5,480 of JAODTR010095417.1, read as the reverse complement.
GGAAAAGGTGAGGAATAATTGAAGCTGTGTGTGTGTGTGTGTGTGTGTGTGTGTGTGTGTGTGTGTGTGTGTGTGTGTGTATATATACAGCATTCAGTATGTTCATGTCTGTGCACAAGCCTTTGTGTGCATGTGTGTTGACATCTCTTTTTAGGAGTGTGCATACGTGTCAGGAAATGGGCATTTTTTTCGCACCCTACCTTGAAACTGAGTATTTGTGAACGGCAGGACATGGATGCCTTCCTCCCTGACTGTCGGCCCGTGATTAGAACAGGCTCTCTGGGCCACGGTGGAGACCAGGTTCTCATCCAAAACCCTGAGAGCTGTAGCGTACGTTTATGTCGTTCCGCCAAAACATGCAGACTCTTGCTGTTGTTTTTATCGCCCATTCAGTGTGATTTGTTGTTTTTATATAGTGGAAGCATTTTTCTCGCCACTGCTGTGTGGGATTAGTGTGCATTCGTGTGTGCTTGTGTGAAGTCCTGTGTTTTGTGACAAGATAGGAACATGCATTACATATACAGCTTCACGCACACACACACACACACACACACACAGACTAGCTTCTTTTTAGGCATGCATTTAGGTCCCTCTCTAGGTCCTATCTGAGAATCGCTTGTTTACACTGCTGTACTAAAGACTTTCATTCAGACACCCTTCATACCATTTACCTTAAACTTAAGCTCAACACTGTGGTCTCCGAGATGCATCATCTGTAAAGCCCTGTGCCTGTCCTGTATGGACACAAGTATAGGGAACGCTTTCTTCTATTGTATGTGAATGTTTAATCTGGCTGTTTCAACTGCTTATGTGGTTTCTCTCTCCTTTTTCATATATCGATAGTGACTCAAAGTGGAGCATTATGTATTTCAAACAGTGGGATTTGGGCATGAAAAATCACCATAGAACAGAGGGCTAAAACCTGAGCTGTAACAACGTCCTCTTAATCTTACCTTGAAAGCCGCGATAGAAGGAGGCGCTCCTTTTGGAAAGGAAAACAGGCAGATTATTTCCATTTGAAAGAACATGCCAAATTACAACAAATGTGTTTTCAGATGCTCCTTTTCACAGCCGGTCTGTGTTGTGTGCAGATCGACTGTATGAGCACGAAACCGGAGTAGCTGGAGGTCCACTGTGCTTTTCCTGACTGTGCTCTCCCCAAAAAAAAAGTCCATTATAAAGAACATCAATATTATTATTCAGTGGGACCAAAGGGAACAGCAGAATAGGTGAGCACTGCCTTTCTCTGACAACTGCTGCGCTCCTAATGACCTTTTAAGGGATTTTTTAAAGAAGCAGTTTGCTGCTGCTGATGTGGTTAAAACTATATGGTTAAAAGAATCAGGTAGGAACTAGGTAAAGAGGTTTTGTGTGTGTAAGGTAGCCTGCATTAGAATAGTGTGAGATAAGATTTTCTTAATAACGTCCTGAGGTATTTCTCAGTGATTAAGAGACATTGTTCTTACACGGTTGCTGCTGAACTGCCCTTTAGAACAAGTCTCACGTTCATCTCACACCTATTTCTCTTCACAGCCACACACACACACACACACACACACACACTCTTCCCCCCTCCATCCACTGTGCTGGGGTGAAGAGGCGTAATCAAGAGCTGGGTGGTGCACGAGGGCCATTTACTCAGGTGAGGAGCGGATGGTCGTGGGGGGCGGGGGAGGAAGGGGAGGGGGTCCTCTTCAACGCCGAGCTGGAGGAATACACTCCATCAGTCAATCATCTGCAATCAGAAACACATCTCCATACTCCCTCATCCTGTGGCGAGACAGGCAGTTTATCTACGGATGAAAAGGTACCGCCGCGTGAGGTTTTACATATATACGTTCACGTCCGCCTATTGAGTTTATATTTATATACTTCTCATTAGTTGTCTTGCTTTGTGTTTGCATGTCGTGCATAATAAAGTGTGTTCTGGAGGAAGAGGAACTGAATAACTGACAAATACCACTCATTTGCCGATCAATGTGTGTGTGTGGGGGGGGGGGGACTTTAAAATGTGAAGAAAATCTGTTTCTATTTTTATTATTTTACACAGACCACATCCAACAAAAGATACAGGACGAGAATGTATAAGAATGCAGCTAACACCTCATCTTTCTCTTCCTCTCTTTTCATTCTATTTAGCTCTCTCTTTCTCTCTCTTCTCCTCTCGCTGTGGCATTTGCCAGGGGAAGGAAATGAGGGGGGAAAGACAGGCATTGAAGTGGAGCCCTCTGTGAATAAAACCGGCGCTGAATCCAATTTCTGCGAGAAGAGGCAGAGTCAGCACAGCGAGGGTGTCGCTATAGCAGAGAAGGCTGCACGGGCAGATGAATGTGAACAGGAGAAGCCCTGGGTTGGAGAGATCAAAGATAGCACGGTGCAGAAGAAAGAGGGGCTGTTGAGTTATTTTGGAGGTGTTTTGGGGCTGTTTTCCATCTACCGCGGCACGTCCAGCCTCAGAGGTGCACAGCCTGCCAGCTCGCTGCTTGTGTGGACACCGCACGCGCACACACTGCACACGCACGCTCATGCATGCGTGCGCACGCACACGCTCCACACATGCACGCGGACACGCATGCACACGCATGCACACTGTACACACTCAGACATGCATACTGTACACACACACACGCACGCACGCTCATGCATGCATGCACATGCACACTTACACACTCAAACATGCATACTGTGCACACTCATACATGCAGACACACACGCACACACACACACACACACCCATTCAAACCACAAGACAAAGGGATTTAGAGTTTTATTTGCATCAAAGTTCTAGCAGGATACACCTTGTGGCATGTCAAACTTATTACAAGAGGAGAGAAGCATTTGAAGTCCACTCCAAATAAACAGTATCTTACAGTTTTTTCTGAAAATTTTTGTTTTACTTGTTCAATTTCAAGTATGGTTGTATGGCTAGTATGCTAAATTCAGCTAATACGTAACTGAAAATCACAAAAAAAACTGTAAACTATTGTATAGTTCATAATGATAATGCCCAGGTTATGGCACACTTTACAAATGCTATGATAGGATAGAATTTGAATTTGAGGCATTATTAGATTAGTTAAACTACAGTTGTAGTTTAGTGCTGTTCAGGAAGATACTAAACAAATAAAATAGTCATTTTATAAATTAAGGTTATTTCAGCTCTGGCTGATTATTAGAGTGCTACATTATCCATGTGACAAGCAAGCAATCAGCCAACCAGATTGGAGGCAGGGTGGGCTATGCCTGGTTAAACTCTGTTAAATGTGTGTAATCTAATGTCAGCGAGACGTGAGTCACCTCTGAACCGATGGTGGTCCATGCGGCGGTGGCAGTGACCCAGAACCACCATATGGACCCCATGGCTCTGAACCACCTCCAGCTAGCCATCACAGCTTGCTGTGTGTGTGTGTGTGTGCGTGTGTGTGCGTGCGTGCGTGTGTGTGTCTGCATGTGTGTGGATGGATGGATGGACTAGTTGAAACAGCTGTCCTCTGCATAGTCCTCTGGGGGGTTTGTGACCCGCCTGTGGCCGTCAGGTGATCTGAGCCAATCTGCTCTCAAAGCGTTTCCCAGTTTTGTTCCTATCCCAAGTAGATGGTGTGTGTTTAATTTTGTGACCCGTTGCCTTTTTAAATTACATTTTTACTACTTAATTAAATGTTATGGCCGATTTTATTTTTTGTCATTGATCGCTTTCCCAGCTCAACTCTTAAATCCCTCTTCTGTGTATTTTTGTACAGGGATTAGTGTGATAAAACCAACCTTCTGTGAATCAGTTATTTTTGGATACGTTATCGTTATTATTTATTCAACAAGTAGCCTGTAGGGGGAGTAGCCATCTGTGAGCATACCGTAGAAAATGACACTCGTTGCTCAAGCCATTGCTGTTGTGTTCAGCGGCTGTGCCTTGTTACCACATGGTGTCTCTGTTGTTTATCCTCCAAAATATGGAAAATGCATGATGTCTGGCAGCAGAACTATAATCTGTTTCCTTCGTCATGACGTCTCCAGGGCATTGATCGCGCACCTAAATAAAACGTGAGCTTTAAATATGAAGGGGAAACTGCTACACTAGAAAAGTCGTGAGAATCGTGTTTTGTTTTTGTCCTTTAGCGTGGTGGTGTGGGAATGTGATACTGTTTCCAAGCTTTGTAGAAAACAGGTGCACTGCAGTTGTTCATTGGACACGTGATCACGTTTCTGTGAGGAAGTGGAATTGTAGACATGGCACCTGTTAACGTGCCTCAGTTGTTCTAAATGAATAAAGAAAAAACATAATTAATGTATTAAAGTATTGCTACATAATTGTATCCTAAAATGGAAAAGAAGGGAACCGTTTCTAGCTTTTAGCCTATCTACAGTATTGGCTACAGATATTATCCTAAGATGTTAGCATAATTAGCATTCCTCTGACCACTCCAGTGAAACAGTCAGACAAGAATCCCAGTGAAATCCACCGTGGGGCTAGTTAATCTTAAAGGTGTAGTCAGTTAATCTGGTGAAAGCCTGTTGATATTTGAGCTCGATCAAAATTTAAACACCTCCCTTCAATGCCATATGGGTGCCCCATCAGAAGCTCCGCCCCCCACGCATTGAAAACACATTGCGAAGGCTAGGATTTTGTGTGGTGCACCACTTTGTTTGTGTTTCAATGTTCATGCATGAATTTATATTTGAACACAGTTGCGTAGAAACACAGGATTATTTTTCGGACATCTAGCGTGACTGTGAGGCGATATTAACCGAATTGAACAAAAAGTGTTATCAGCTTACAGTACAATCGTTGGATATGCCTTTAGGAGGGTCCTGGGCCTTCCTCTGCACAGCTGTGCCTGGCAGTTGAGAGGCTCTGATGTCATGCATGACGGGGGTCTACTGGGACATATATGAGAGCTGGGACAGTGGTGTGGGGGGAAGGGGGGGGGGGGGAGAGAGAGAGAGAGATGTAATGTTCTGTACAGTATGATGCACTTAGATCGAGAGAGAGAGGGGTGCATATTTTGTGTACTGTAGAGTATGATACGCTTAGATCAAGAGTAAGTAAGTAAAATGTATTTATATAGCACATTTCACGGATAAAAATCACAAAGTTCTTCACAATTGTAGGGGAATACACAGCAATATAAAATACAAGACAGCGCATGGCACAAATAAATAACCAAACAAATGCGCATAAACAAACAAATGTCAGACCGGCCTCACCACCCTACAGTCTCTAACTAAAAGCTTTTTAAACGTTTCCACCAAATTCAAGCAGCGTAGGAAAGGGGGCAATGCATTCCACAACCTAGGTGCCACAGCCTGAAAAGAACGGTCCCATCTTGTCCTAAAGAGAGAGAGGGGTATATTTTGCGTACTGTACAGTATGATACGCTTAGAGAGAGGGGGAGAGGGAGAGAGAGAGAGAGGGGTATATTTTGCGTACTGTACAGTATGATACGCTTAGAGAGAGGGGGAGAGAGAGAGAGAGAGAGGGGTAT
>JAODTR010095406.1:0-13621 GCA_025399935.1 Amblyopsis rosae | reverse complement strand
ATGCGCTCCCCCCCCCCCCCCCCTCTCTCTCTCTCTCTCTCTCTCTCTCTCTCTCCCCTCCTCTCTCTCTGTCCCGGCAGCGTCTGTTGGGGCGCTGGACGTCACAGTGTCCCAGAGCAGTATCCAGGCGGCCCGTGGCCAGGCGGCCGTGCTGCCTTGCTCCTTCACCACTAGCGCTGCTCTCAACAACCTCAACATCATCTGGATGGTCACCCCGCTGTCCAATGCCAACCAGCCAGAGCAGGTAGATCATGGCAAGCACAGGCCTCTTAATACTCTAAAAAATACACCTATTAACTTGTGGACGCTCTTCTCACTACACAGTGTTGATAAATCACATGTATTCCCAGTAAAAGCAACTGAAAAATGTTCTAAATAAAACCATATTTGCTGTGATGCATGTGGATGTGTTCATATCTCCCTGATCTATTTGGTCGTGTACCCAGCAACTAGAGCAGGTTTATGCTGCGTAGACAAACTGAGATGTATGCTATCTATCCCCTTGTTCTCTAAACCTACGCTACTGTACACAAACCACCTGGATGATCATGCCAACAACATCTCAGACACAACAGGTACACCTCTTTTACTGTTTATCTGTATTAAGGTATACTAAACTCATAGAGGCGTATTAGTTTATAGAGTCACATAGATTAGTTGAGGCTTTTAGGTGTGTATACTAATAGATGATTGGCAAGGAGGAAGTGGTGTTTGTACAAGACAGTTCATCAGCACCTGGACCAATGCGTTTGTGGTGTTACATATAGTTACCATATGTGTCTTCAGCATATTCTGTGTTCGGGATTAGACTAAAGTGCCAAGAACGTAGTCCACAAAATGTAAAGATATTATGATAAGTACACTAACTGAAACTGAAAATGTAACTGTAACGGCATTCAGCATTTCTCTGCACACTTAGTGTGAACTCACATCTCTGGCTCTGTGTGGGACCTCTGTGAATACAATTCAGTTGTTTAACATGCGACTGCAAGCCCAACAAGCTCACCTGCCATCTTCCATTTTGAGCCCCTGTGCCAGTTGACCGTCCACATAATGGAATTATTTTCTGCACTAATTACCCAACGCCCACGTCAGGCCATGTACCGCAGCTGTTCTTCTCTCTCTCTCTCTCTCTCTCTCTTTCTCTGTCTCACACACACACACCACACACAAAAACATGGCCATTTGTGACAGCACATGCACCCATGCAAGGCTTTTAAAAACATACTGTTCTTTTATGGACATTATAAGTAGTCTACTTATAATGCTTTCACATGTCATGTATGCTGATGGAGAGCACGTCCTCCCACTTTCACCTCCCTGTGCGTGCACCTGCATAGGCATGTTGAAACATAATGTTACACACATGTGCACACTGACAGCACACACGAGGGCTGGCACATAACACACGCACACACGTACACACACACACACACGGTCAAGAATGCACGCTAATGTGAAACACTACAGGCTGGTGAAGGGTGTTGACCGATGCAGAAGTTTGTAAACTCATTGCACACCTTGCTGCCACACTATCCCATAACAGCAATGTACAGTATAGTATGCCTGGACCGCTAAACTAGAACACATGACCATCAACAGCTACAAGCTACAGATATATCATTCACTGGTAAATACGGTGTGTATAATGTAAATATGTATAAATAATCAAAATATAAGTGTGTGTATAGTCATGAACACACAGTCACATGGAGAAATCGACTATGAAATGGGAGGTGTTTTTACAGTGCAAATTTGATAAACAATATCTACTACCTGTGCGTGAATCTGGCCGATGTGAGCGCTGTTTGGAGCGACAGTACAACGGCATTTCACACTGAGGAAGTAGCAGTCAGGACTGATCACAGTCGACTCTAAAAGCCATTAAGAATGACTGAAGAGAGCAAGCTGTTTCCTGTGTGTACTTGTGCCATCCATTGTCTTTAACATAGGGCGCACAACATGGGTCAAAATGACCTGAAGGCAAAAGGTTTTACTTAGAACAGAAACACATCACACTGTGATATTACATGTCATATAACAAATATACAATATATATGTCAATTAGATTAACTATGAATTATATTAACCATTATCTACGTAACTAGATTTCTGTGATTATTTTGGAGAAACACATGATTGAATACTGAAATTATTATATTGTTATTCGGACATGATTTAAAACCTTAAGAAAGAGGAGTAAAATTTACCAAATTTCTCCATCTACTGAACCTGTGATCAAGACATCCTTACAATGATTCTTTACTCTTTCTTACAGTGCCACCTATAGGCAACATTTGCATAATCTCAATCATTGACAAATGAATAGCAGAAATGAATCTTCATGTGAAGACTCACAATTGACTCAACATAGAAGTGTAGGGCTGTGGACGTGCACACACACACACACACACAGTGCATACTGTACGCCAGGCTTATATACTGTATAGTCTGTCTTTCTGTCTGTTGGCAGACCTGTCATGTTTCCATTGCCAGGTTCCCCACACCTTCAGGCTGGTGACGCACAGAGAACTACAAGAGAGACAGGACACATGAGTATGAGGATTTACGCTGGCTTGCAAACCTGTATACTCTTGTGAATGTGTTTTACTGTATATGCAGGAAGATTGTGTCTGCCTGCTCTGTCGGGAGTCCATTTACACTGCCATTCCCTGAGGAAACATAAGAAACAAGATAGTTCACAACTAATGATTACCTGCTTTATATATACGATAGACTTAACCTCAGGAACGTAATAGAACCTCTGTCAGGAAATAGTTCCATGTATGACAGTATGACAAATATTATAAGCTCTCACACAAATCTGAGTGAGACATCAATGTCTAAACTGAGGTGAACGGGGATACTGCAAATTACAGTTCACACAATTGTTAATATACTCATTTACATGTAGTACATCCAATGGAAAGGTAAAGTGAAAGAGAGACATAACCATTATTGCTAGCGCTTTATGAAATACTGAATATTTCATTCAGTATTTCAGCAAGCGCTAGCTAGCTGGTGCATATTTGGTTTGATGTTATTATTTCTAGCAGAAGAAACGGGTTGGTCCCACATCCAGTACTTCCGATCATCTCTTGTAAAAATGTACTTCTATTGAGGATTATGAAAGTGCTATAGTTTCATCAAATCTTGCATTTTCATGCAGATTTGCTCACTGCTCTGCCAGGCAGACTAATGTCATTAGTGCTTATTGAAAATATAAAATCTGTTGAGAAAGTTGAATCTGCGTAGGATTGATTATTATTAAAATTTCCCAGCGTAAAAAAGAAACTGTTAATTGCTGCAAGAGTCCCCTTTTCAATATATGTTACACTCTGCCAGTCGTAGTAATGTTTTTGAAACCCAATTATTAACATTCCAGTCACATGGAAGACTGTGAAGGTGAAACATTTAGGTCAAAGAGAGGCAGATGTAACTGATGTAGTTTTTACAAATCATATCTCGACCTTCCAGTCAAGTGAAGGACAAACCCAACATGCATCCCATATACTGCAAATATGCCCTTTTTATCTATTCAACATGCAGTATGCGTCTGTAGTCTTCCTCGCTCATAACTACAGTGACTGTGAGGACTTATGTCTGAATTTCTGGAAATAATTGGCGATGAGGCTACAGTTTATTACAATGACTAATTCCATCTTGTTCTCTCATACAGTAATGTAATAGTGTATTGATCTCTGTAGAGAACACAGTGCATGGTGAGCATTGCCTGGCCAGATAGGCCAGTTTTGCTCATAGACATTCAGACAGAGAGTGGGTGATTGGGTCGTTGTAGCTGTAATGTTTTGAGTTGTTTTTGTATTCCTTTTTTTACATTCTAGTTTGCCTGTTGTAATTTCAAGATTCCACCAGATGTTATATATATATATATATATATAGGTTACAGTAGCTGCTGATGTGTTCTCAGTGGGTTCAGTAGGGAATGGATGGGGGCTCATGTTGTTGAGAAGAGGTCTGAGAGGATAGAAGGCGATAACGGTGGATCATAGTCTCTGGTACACGTTCACTGTACAGTGTGTTTTTATAGCTGCCTAGACCACATGCACACAGACTTTGAGGGTTTAACGGTTTCACAGGGAGAGGATGTAGCAGAGGTTTATGGGCCAGCGACTAGATATCTAGCGGGTCACCAGAGTTCTTAGGGTGGTCCGCCATCTGTACACCTGCCATGACCGCTTTTCTCCCACCCCAACCAGGTCACAGGTGATCTTGCTCTCTTACACACACAAACCACACACACCCCACTGCTGAGAGACACCCAGTAAAACATTTGGTCTATTAGTATGCAATGCATGTGCCTTGGCAGGAATACAATAATCACTGCACATGCAATATCAACTAAAGATCATTAAAAATCATACACCCATCTTTTCCGGCATGCATCTTTCCTGCTGACTCATCTTACATTGTACCAGTAAAATGTTTAGTTTTTAAAACAACAACTGGATATCCACATTCTGTTAAAGGACTACTAGACCTTTCTGAAATGTCTATACTGCATTCTATCCCTAAGCATTGATTTTCCATCAATCCATCCATCTTCATCCGTTTATCCGTAGTGGGGTCGCGGGGGAGAGCAGCTCCAGCAGGGGACCCCAAACTTCACTTTCCCGAGCCACATTAGCCAGCTCTGACTGGGGGATCCCGAGGCGTTCCCAGGCAAGTGTGGAGATGTAATCTCTCCATCTGGTCCTGGGTCTTTCCCGAGGCCTCCTCCCAGCTGGACGTGCCTGGAACACCTCCCTAGGGAGGCGCCCAGGGGGCATCCTTACCAGATGCCCGTACCACCTCAACTGACTCCTTTCGACGCAAAGGTGCAGCGGCATCATCTGAAAAAAGCAGTGGTGAGATCCACAGGCCACCGAACCGCAACCCCTCGATATTCTGTCCATGCATATATATAACAGGATTGGTGACAAAGCGCAGCCCTGTTGGAGACCAACCCCCACCTGAAATGAGTCCGATTTACTGCCGATAATCCATACACAGCTCTCGCTTTGGGAATACAGGGATTGGATTGCCCAAGGGTTCACCTCATACTCCTGCAGCAGCTCCCAAAGTATTTCCCGAGGGACCTAGTCATATGCCTTTCCAGATCCACAAAACACTAGGCTGGATGGGCATACTCCCATGCCCCTTCCAGGATCCTTGCGGGACTAAAGAGCTGGTCCATTGTTCCACAACCAGGACGTTGTTCAATCTGAGGTTCGACAATCGGCCGGACTCTCCTTTCCAGCACCTTGGAGTAGACTTAACATTGATTTTGTCTACACATTTTCCCCCGCCCATTTAAATTTAATTCATTAATATTAATATTGCATGAAAGTATTTAGATTTGGGAATTATGTTCACAATTACATGCATAAGATGTATGTATGTATGTATGTATGTATGTATGTATGTAAATTTATGCTCTATTACTACTGCACTCTTTAGGAACTCACAGGCAAAACCCCATCAGAAGCTACTAATGCGTGACCACAGCACACACACATTTCCATGGGGAGATGACTGATTGGCTTACTTGCACCATGTGTGCAGATTAGGGATGTTTAGGCTTACTGTTTTAACGTTAATCTTGGTGATGGTGGAAGCGGTCAAAAGAATGTTCAAGCAGTGTGTGAATAGAGGCAAAACAAATCTGTAATGTTATGTTTTTAGAGATTAGAGATGGGATAGATTAGAGATTTAATTGGCATTTCTTCATGTATTTGCATACATAAAAAAATGACATATGTCCCAAAAATGCCAGTTTAATAATAAGACGGTAAAAACTATTAATACACTAAAAACAATGACATGACATTAAGTTCAATACATCTATACAAAATAAGAACGTGTCTAGTCATATCTGAAGGTGATTAGAGGTCATGTCAGTGTGTCGTGTCGTTTCCCATACAATATGCTCTATGGTAGCTTACCGAATTTATTAACTCCTCCTTACATTAGGCCTATACAACCTTGTCATTCACTTGCTGTCTTGTACGCCATAGCCACCTCTCAGGCTGTAAATATGGACATTGTCTTTATTTTGTAGATGCATTTTGGCATAGAAAAAAATAGTGATAACTGTGAAACAATGATAATTTCTCTAACATTTAACTGTGACACGGATTTCAAACCGTGGCATCCCCAGTGCAGATTACCGTGTCCAGGCATTAACGGAGGATATCTGTGAAATGAGAGGCGATCACACAATTATTGGTTTCTCCCTCTTATCGGTTTTTATTTTTTGTTCATTCTCTTTTTTCCTTTCTCACTCGCTCTCCCCTCACTTGACAGTGAGACTCTCCTTGAGGAAATGCATCTGCAGTATACTGATATGCAATACAATACAATACACACGCACACACATGCGCTACAGCTCATTACAGCCGAGGAGCTGCCTGTTCATCTGCATAAGAGCACAAAGTGAGTGCACAGGAAATTGCAGTAGAGCAATTTACAAGCAGCACACACACACACACACACACACACGCACACTTGCACTGTGCACACATGCACTCACATGTGCACACACACGGTCACAGACGGACACAGTTTCCTTGTGCTGTGTTGTTCTGGCTGTGCCTTTGAACAGTGCAATGAGGGCTCTTTTCACCAAAGTGAATAGCCCTTCTGATTTCTCCCCGTGGTGTGTGTGCGTGTGTGTGTGTGCGTGTGTGTGCAGGAACTGTGGATGCGCTAGAACTGTTTGTGTCCTCTTCATCTTGTGTGTTTTCAGTGGAGGGGTTTCAGAATTAAGCAGGACATTCCAAGTGAGAATCCATGGTAATGCTGTTGAACACGCTATATTTGGACTTTTTTATATTCACACTTCAAAGTTTGAGCTTGAGGTTGTGCTTATATTTCTGTCGAAATGTGACTTTTAATTAAATCATTTTTATGTAGGGCCTTGAAATTGTTTCTCTGACAATTTCTCTCTAATTATTTTGGATATTCACAAATATTGTTTTTCAGTACTTGTATACCGTATAGATTGTATAGTAAAGGTCTGCTGTTAGTAGAGCGAGATCAGCCTCTAGTGGATGATATTTGTAAGTGCTTGAAGAAAGGAAACCCTTACCCACTGAAGTTCCATCCGATGACATGATGTAGTGTGACATTAAGTAATTACTTAATGATAAGTAAGTGTTTTAGTGTCTGGTGGTCTAGGTGTTTGAGCCCCAGAATTGCTCCCTGTAAACCTGCTTAATCCCTATCTGCTCATTGTAATACTGCTCTTTGTACTCTGTGCTGCGAGGCACTTTGCAGAACAGCGTCTGTTATGCTACTGTACCTAATTGTAATTGTGTTAACATAAGCAGTTTAGTTGTGGGTTCTGCTTCCCAGGGAGTCATTAGAAAACAGTGCCACCCACTACATTGTAACATTTACATCCTCTGCTGATATAATATCACCCTACACATCCATATTTCTGACTAATCGTCCTTCATGTAGTTTCCTCTCAATTCACATTCTCCCACCCTTCCATTTTATTATTTTCCCTACCCCTGTATCCATTGTTCTTTCTCTCACCTTCACCTCAACCCATTCCAGGTGATAATCTACCAAGGCGGCCAGGTGTTTAGCCTAGCCAACCATCTGAATGGCCGTGTGGGCTTTGTGGCCACCATGCCCAGCACAAGTGCCTCCATCTTCATCAACAACACACAGCTGTCAGACACAGGGACGTACCAGTGCCTGGTCAACAACCTCCCAGACAGAGGGGGGCGCAACATCGGTGTCATCGGGCTCACCGTGCTGGGTAATTAGCCATCTACAGTACTGTATGAATAATGCCACACACTCGGGAGGCCACTGAAGAAGCAACTGTTTTATCACAAAGTTTGGTGCATCTTAGCCTATGTGACTACTTTAGAATTATAAATAAATAGATTAATAATGGTATAATGTAGAAATAACATTATTATTATTATTATTTTATGGTAAAACAGTTTGTATAATTTCTTTGCTAAATAAAATAAATCTAAAAAGCGATGCATTGTCAAAGCTTATTTATTTGAAGTGAAAACAAGACGAGCAACCATGGTTCTGCTCTTCCCCCCACACCCCCCTCTGCCAGTGCCCCCCTCGACACCAGCGTGTCGTATCCAGGGCTCGCTGGACGTGGGCAGCGACATCGTTCTGATGTGCAGCTCGGAGGAAGGCACCCCCACGCCGTCCTACGCCTGGGAGAAGCTGGACGCGCTGCCCAAACTTCCACACACCGCCACGCAAGGTACTGAACGCAAGCTGGCCGTCGGAGTGGCCCTTTCATTTGCCCAACCCTCACTGGTAAATGTTACAGTGTCACAGTAGCAGACCCCTACGGTACCTCTCATCTGCCCTGCGGCCCAACCACTGTACCTGCTGACGGAGATGGATGCATGGAGAGATGAAGGGTGGATGGGTGGAACAAATGAATTAACTCGTTTGTTGTAACATCAGCATAATAGCAGTTATTAGTTAGTGTGAGTTATAAGTACACTGACTCTGCACCGCTGCTGTCACCCAACCTAACATGTATACACAAAACCCCAAGATAGCTGTGCTGGTGGAATCAGTATGGTCACATAATCAACAACCTGTTGACAGATCCCCATATGAATGTGTATTTGGCTGCAGTGCCAGGCTGCAGATGGTCTTCAGCATTAATGACTTCTCCTTTACTTTCCTTCAGTGTCGATGATACTGTTTGCCCATCTTTATCATCACTTCGCCGTAGTCCTCCACTAATAATATCCTCCTCTATTCCTCCTCTAAATCTTGACATTATGGAGCATACAAGTAATAATGCACTTAATGCAGTGTGCTGTACATCTTTATGATGAACTATACCCTCAGCTAGCTTCACAATTCACACATTCAATTTATCAATTGTATGTGTTGGTCGCCTTAGCCTTTTGAGGTGCTTTTATTTATATATATATAATATATATATATATATATTATATATATATATAATATTTATATATTATAAGTGTATATTGCTACAATGTTGTGTGAACTATGTGAACTATCACATTTTAGCTTCCTGTTTAAGAATGATTACTATAGATCAAAATGACAATGTTTTATCTTTGTTTCCACATACCTTGCGAAAACCGTTGCACATTTGGAACCATGCATTACTGTATGTAACCCATTGTTATAGTTTTTATAATAACTCCAGTAGTGTCTAGGTCATCAGTTAATATACTGCATAAACCTACAGATATATTTTGCATCTCAACATTTCTTTGTATCCACAAATGAATGATTGTACCTTTCACATGGCGCCATCTACTGGTTCATTGTTCACTCACAGTACGTTGTGTTGCATGCAGTGTGTGTGTGTGTGTGTTTTCTAATCGCTCTGTGTGTTCCAGACCAGATGCAGGGCACTGTGAGCCTCAGGAACATTAGCACTGGGACATCAGGTCTCTACCAGTGCACCTCCAGCAATGCTATAGGCAAGAGCACATGTCTGCTCAACCTGCAGGTGGTAACACGTAAGTACACCCAGCATCACACACACACACACACACACACACACGTGTATTTATATTAAACAGTTATTCATCAAATGGAGTTATCAAGCCATCAGTCAACACACATTTAAAGAGACACGCACACGCAATATTACAACACACAACACTACTTTTAAATAATGGTGTTCCTGTGTTCCTTCAGTTATATCGTTGGAAGAATTAATACAAGTTTTTCCTCAAAGATAGTTTGGAACAATTTTTGTAATTTCTGTGAGTCACATACTGTAGAGCTTTAACTGCATACATTTCACACCGCAAAAAAATGAGTTTGACCTTCATAAAAAGAAGAAAAACTCCCAAATTAGGTTTCATAATTCAGGATAATAGTAATGGTAAATGCAAATGTAATAACATTATAATTACTTTAAGAAAATGTGAATAAATTGGTCCAAAGAGGTCATTATTATTTATTTATTATTATCAGGATTAATTTGACAGACAATCGTCCCTTATCTCAAACATGTATAATTTATCGAGAGGTGAGAACCAGAGGGGCATAAGTGACATTTATTAAACTTTACATGAGGGCCAAAGCTAACATTGAACATTCACATGTGCTATTTTGGCCCCAACATGTAATCCATTTTATATACTGTAAATGCATGGGTCCATCTGATGACAACATTTAAAAATGACATACAGTTTAAAATAATCTATTGTAAGAAAATACAAATTTAACAAATCCCTACCACATTATCTGACTGCAATCAATTTTTTCCTGGTGGGATAATAAATTTGACTTTTACTTTGACATTTGACATGCTTTACAAATATACATTTTTCAATTGGCACCTACTGGCTTACTGTAGTACGTTATTTTTGTTTTTAATGAATAACTCCAAATAGATTAAGAATTCACTGGTGCCCTTTTATCAATAGAAAGAGCTCATCAAGAGCTGTAATTTGATATATACTGTACATGTTCGTTTCACCCAAAATGTCTGGTTGTCATCCATCGTTATGGTCTGTTTAGAGTACTGTACATTGTCTGTAGTTTGCTTATTAGCATGTACGGTTTATGATGCAACAAATAACTGTTAACACCCCATACACATTAGTTGTATTTGTTCTGCATGAGAGGTGCTTCTGAATCATACATTAAACTGTCAAACGTCACACACAGACAGGTTGTAGTAAGCAGTAGGCTGCATTTGACTAACAGACAGATTGGGAGGCTGAGAGTTAGGGTGCTTTTAACATTTCAATTTTTCTCTCTACTGACAGTTGTGTCAGCCAGTTGTAGCACTTATGGTCCCAGCGTGTTCAGGGTTTCTAGTTATGCACTGTAAATTATGGAAAAATAAAACTCACACACACACACACACAGTAAATGCATTCATATGTTTGACTCGCAGCCAAAACATAATTGTATACATGTCAAGGCGGTCAAAATGCTTACAATCACTTCCTGCTTCTTACTGTAATACATGTAATTGTACTCAATTTGTGGAAAGATCGTTCACTAAACGATTAAATAGTATATTTGACAAACATTTTTAAAAACTAAATCTCTAACCTGTCACAGAAATACACCCAGGAGTCAATGAATGCTGTTGGATATTTTACCATTGCATACTCCCTGCATTGTACTATATACAGTACGTCACAGTGTTTGAAATCTAGACATCTAGGTGAGTTCTGAGAGAGAGACCTGTGGTAGTAGACACCCGTATGTACGCTTGTTGTAACAGGCCCTTACAATTCGTGCTGTCTCGCAGCCCCCTCATACTTCTCTGTTCTGGGCGTCTTCATCATTACTCTCTTTCCAAGTGCACCATGCGCCTTCAATGCTGCTATCTTTCTCTTGCTATCTGTCCGCTGCTGTCTCTATTTCTGCTTGCCTTTCCCCTCACACTTTTATTTTTCTCTCCGCCGTATTTGCATTCTGCCTTCAACTCGCACACTAAATGTTTTATTCATGGCATCTTATCAGTAGTGTTAATGTGGACCGAGGTCCCGGAGCACTGCAGTAATGGACTGCAGTCAGCTTTGCTAGTGCGATTGTTAATAGGTTACTGCCAGGATTGTTCGTTTAACTGGTTGCCTGTAAAATAATGTTATCACGTGTAATTTCCAGTGGAAAGAAAAACTGTACTGTACTGCTAATCCAAAATGAGATTCAAACAGTACAATTACCACCCGGCAAATAGTTTTATAGTGTTTTCAATTTGGTAGTAGGATCAGTTTCTCTGTTCATAATGTGTGTCAGTACAATCTCAATAGGAGGTAGGTTGGATCCATATTTTATAATCATGCCCAACACCACAATATTTGTGAAACTAGTATATTCTTGCCAGATAACATTAAACTAATCAGAACTCCCCTTATTTGGATAAAGCATATGAATCATAAGTCCAAAACAATGCGTGGCTTTGGTGAGCATGAGGATACTGTTACAACCATGGCTCAAGGATCATAACAAACCAGTTAAATACATAAAGATAACATACTCTTTATTTTATTGGTCTCAAGCAGCCATATCGTTTTTACACAAGGTGTTGCTCCAGCAATAATGGGTCAGCTAGTGAGTTCCCCCCTGGTATGCCAGCTGGAGCTTCTTATATGACAGCCCCACAGGTGTGTCTGCTTCCACTGACGAGCCTCTAGCTGAAAAACATGGGTGGGGTTGTCACACCTCCCCCCTTAAGAATAAGGCACACTCAGAGAACACACTCCTAAAACAATCTACAACCCCTTCACCAAACCCAGTACCTGAAAAGCATATCAAAGAGAGAGCAAATAAAACCTACACTGAGGTGTATACAGACCAATAATGACCTCAGGCAGGAAGCGCACGAGACAAAGCATCAGCCAAGATGTTTTCCGTGCCTTTCACATGCCGGATGTCCAAATGGAAAGGCTAAAGAAACAAACACCACCGCATCAACCTCTGGTTGGGGTTCTGAAGAGAGCTCAAAAAGGTTAATGGATTGTGGTCTGTATAGACCACCAATGGACTTATGCCATTCCCGATGTATACTGCAAAATGTTGTAAAGCCCAAATCAAAGCCAAAGCTTCCTTCTCAATCGTAGAATAGTTCAGCTGATATGAACTAAATTTTCTGGAGAAGAAACTTACAGGACAGTCAATTCCATTATATGCCTGCAAAAGGACAGCACCAGCCCCCACGTTACTAGCATCCACATACAGCTTAAACGGCTGGTCTAACCGTGGAGCTCTGAGGACAGGGGCAGCACAAAGAAGAGCCTTGACATCACAAAAAGCTCTGTCACACCGAGGCGACCAATCAAAAATCACACGTGAACTAAGCACATCCTGATTGTGATCGGGGCAATGGGCCTACACAGTCTATTATCAAATGTTCAAAAGGCTGACTAATGACTGGTATAGGACTCAAAGGTGCAGGCTTAATTGTTACTTGACATGTATGACACGACTTAAGGAATACAGAAATATCCTTTTTCATACGAGGCCAATAAAAGTATCTTTGAATACGATCATAGGTTTTCCTCACACCTAAATGACCAGACGTACCACAATGCGCAGCCTGCATAACTCCCGATCTCAATGTAGATGGTATAACTATTTGAATCACGTCATCTCCCACAAAGTCTTCACTTTGGGGCACCCATTTCCTAACTAACAAGCCATCATCCGGAAAGTGCCCATGTGCATGGTTCGCCATTTCGTCACCAGGAACAGCCTCGTTATACTGCGTCGCTAGTAAAAAATAATTTCTTTGTTAATTTACTAGGTCACTACGAGAAACTGACAAAGGAAAAGCAGGCAAAGGAAACATAACTCCTTCCCTCACCCTCTTCACGTCGTCATGGTTAACTTTACCCATAGCACGAGTCACCCCACAAGCTGGGAAAATATCAGCTAAAGTTGAAGTCCTTGAACAAGGCTACACCTCCGGTCAGGTACTAACCACTAGGGAAGGAGGATTTTCAAGCCACACACGATCACCAGCCAAACCATTTCCCAAAATTATCGATATCCCTTCTACTGGTAAGGAAGGGCGCACCCCCATAGTCACATCGCCATTCACCAAATCTGAAACGAGAGTGAGATTGTGCAAAGGAACAGACAAAACATTCAGCCCGATTCCACGCACCAACAA
>JAODTR010095385.1:0-13621 GCA_025399935.1 Amblyopsis rosae | reverse complement strand
GTAGTACATTTTTGCTAGCTGAAAGATACTCTGAACTAACCATTGTGACACAACTTGGATTATACATGGATATTTGGAAGTTTTTTCAGGTGCTACTGTCTTCCGACTGTTCATAAATATACCGTTTTACAGAGCCAATTGCACCTGCTTAAAGACGGGTCATTGCAGCTAGCTGGACAAGTGTTGTGCAATAGCCTAGAGTTGAAAGGGGGAGGGGGTATGGGGGGACATTACGAACACCCCATTCAGCCCTGAGCCCTTTGCATGTAGCATTTTTTGTCATAATGTTAACACACTTATTATTTATTTTTTCTTATTTATTTGGTTAATGCATATTAAATATATCCCTCTGCAATATATTGGGAATATTTATGCACCTTGTAACCACTTTCCTATCTCTTTAATGGACAGCCCTGGTCAGCTGATAAATCATTAAAATACATATCCTTTTACATATAGCACCATATAGCATGAATCACATTTCACTGTAGCGCTACAAGAAACCAAACAAAGGTCATTAAATATTGTAAGAGCAACTAAGCACATTATTGGGTGGGCAGGTTTATAACTTCAGAGACATGGGAGGATGACTACAACAGTACAGTATGAGCTTGTGAATAACTAACTGTGAGTTCTGAGAAAAGCGTTTGTATTTTCTACTGACTGCATGCCAAAGTACTGATAAATTATGATTTGGTACATTTATATGCACTGTGTCCCTATCCCTGATTTGTGTCCAAAATCGGAATGTTTACGAAGGCTACAGCATATCATTCTCTACCCATAGCTATACACAGTTTCACAGTTTTGAATTTGCTCAGGAGAAATGTGTTTTCAAACATAAACCGTAAGCAGGAGATTAAATGTACCATTCTGGGGGTACTTTAATGAAATTGAGGAATATACTGTTATTAGATGTTAGATCATGCTAACCCCCAGGCAGATGCACACACATTCACATTTTTACAATATTGTTTTATGCTTTAACCAGTATACACATTCTTGCTCTTGATTAACTTCTTGGCATAATTGTGCTTGTGTTCCTCTTTCATTGTGTTGGCACAATGAAGCCAAGAGGAATCTGTCGGTGTGTGGAGGTTCACATTTGTGCTTGTGTACACATGATTATTATTGACAATTGGCAAAAATTATCACGTTTGTTGGTATGGTTTGGTATGGTATGGTTTTACCCAATGTATTTTGTTTTGTGCAAATGCCAAGGTTATAACCAGCCCCTGTGTGGTGTTCTGGTCAAAATGACTGTTTCACATTTTCACTAAATCACTAATGTTTATCAACCTGAAACTCCATGGCCATGACTTATATTATGTGAAGAACATATAAAAGTAATAATAGTAGTAGTAGTATATGCAAATTGCCCCCACACATTTATCTACAGTACATCATACAATGTTTGGGTAAATTTGACCTGAATACACCCTGAGACATGCAGTATAGTTCTATGCCTGAGACACACAGACAACCATACTGTGAACTCACTCACTCACACCATTAACAGTTGCATGAAGTCCCCCAGAAATGGCTTCATTTAACTTTTTCCTATAAGCATGACTTGTACCACAAGTCATGCTTATAGTGGAATTTTTACTTAAATCACAAATGAAATGATTACTCCAGTACTATTCTAAATAGCCTATGTGGGTCAAAAACAAAACCCACCAGCTGTGCTATAGGATGTGTGAGAGAGAGAGATGAAAAGAGGATGAGAGAACACTGGGGCAAACAAACAAAAAAGCTTTTGAAAACATGAACTTTCCCCACGTGAATCAATATTCTAGCCCTGATCTCCATGTTGAGCAATGAGGCCAACTCCACAAACACGAGCTGAACAACTTACTGAGGACTGATCAGGCAGTTTGGGGAGCTTCCAAACAGAGGGAGGATCTGTGTGTGTTTATAGCTAAAAGTAATATTGGTCTGGCTAGCACAATCTGGACAGCAAAATCACATTACAAAGGTAAGCAGAATGCAAATGTCAGATTTAATTATTGTTTCTCATACAAAAATTAAATCGTTATTTGGCAGATTCTTGTAAACTTTACAGATAAAAAAAATTGGTGTTGGTCAATTATCTTAAGGTTTTTTTAGTCAGTGTTCAGTCACACTTCTGTGTTCCCATGTCTGCTGTAAACACATTGCTCGTTTGATATACCTTTTCTATAACAGCTGTATATTGTAAACCATGAAAACGTGAAATAAATTGGAAAATATTTGTATTTTATTTATTATATATATGCTAAAGTCCAGTAAACCTGTAGTCAAATTAAACATAATTGGAGACTATAAATAACAATCTATCTCTATTTGCTTTTGTTATGAATCCTGATTTATGGTATGGTGTGAATCGGCAACTGCAGCCGAAATGATACACTCCACGGTGAAGTGGCTCATTCTGTTCCAGCTATTTATGAATGAACAGGCTCTGTGCAAAGAACTTCCTCATTTGGCACTGAAGCATGATGCCCCAATACCCAGAACCATCCTGATGCGGGAGAACACGGGGTCAACTCCGCAGGAACAACAACAGCCTCTCCTCAGGTCTCAACTCCAGTTTGACGCCCTGTCTGTAGAGACGTCCGGCCCCATAGCAACATCTATTGAGAAGGAGAACAGGGTCAAATATGCCAAGCGTATGATCTCCATACTCAGAGCAAGGCTCATGGACCAGGTGGGAGATGACATCCGCATCCGTGGAAACGTCAGCTGCGCGGAGCTGCTGTCCGCCACCACAATGGATGACAAGTCGTCCACCCTGCTTCCCCAGGAGCTCCTGGGTCTCTCTCTGGTGCCTGTGTTGGTGGTAGCCCACTGCCAGGAAGAGGCACAGATCCTAGTGCTCAAGTTGTACCATCTGCTGGGAGTAGCGGATGCCGAGGAGCTCCTGATGGAGGTGGAAGACCTGATCCAGAGAAGGATGAGTCACTTTAAAAAGCCACATAGTGGTGCCTCCATGGCGCCACCTGCAGGAAGTGCGCGGACAGACGGCCACTTGGCTGCGGTGATGTTTAACATCCAGCAGCTGGCTGGAGCCAAACTGGGAAAACAGGCGGTGCGGTGTAAAGGCTGGACAAGGGTGAATGGAACCACGCTGCTCGGAAGGACAGTAGAGGGCGCCACAGGAGGTCTGGGGGAGGCTGTGAGGGCATGTGAGAGTCTGCGATCCCACTGCGCAGGTGTGACCCCGGGTGGGCTGCTCAAGCCGGGGAATTACGTGGCGGTGCTGAGGAAAGGAAGCCGCGTCGTGCCGTCGGAATCCCCCGCGTCTGAAGCGTGGATCCTGTGGTGCGACGCGGACAAGAACTCGTCGCCTGCCGCCGCGGGCGGGGGAAGACGGCAGAGGCGAAGCGCGCAGAGGAACTGCATCAACAAGAACGAGGAGCGCGTCTATAACGTGGTAGAGTGGATCCCCGCGGTCAGCACCCTGTACAACCTGGGCACAGCCATGTACTACGCTTCGCTCAACTGCACGGAGACCGCCAAGGAGAGAGCCATCCTGAGCGCCGTTGACCTGGGCACGGATGCCCTCATGGCCGCCACTGGGGGCGCCGCTGGGGTGGCTGGCTACGCTGTAGGAGCAGGGATGAAGACCGGCGTGAAGGCTGGCGTCAAGTACCTCCTCAGCTCCATCAAGCAGGAAGATGATCTGCTGGTGAACCAGCACAGTTGGGAGCAGGGCCCAGTACATTAGATTGAATGATAAACTCCTTATTTGACCCCCTCCCCCCACATCCTCCAGCTCCATTGTTGATGCATTATGGAGGACTGCTATAGTAATCTCAGAATTGGGGATTACCCAATTATGTCATTAGAGTAGCCCAACTGATTTTATATCTATATAGAAACAAGTGTCGATGACAGCAGCTAGAGTGTGATTAAAGGTGGTGTCAGTGATAGTAAGATAGTCTAACACTCAGTCACTCCTGGTCCTCCATCTACCGTTCTGTGTGCACAATGAAAACATTACCTGCTTTTTCTACACAGCCCTGGCTCTGTAAAAGGGAACAATAACAAAGTGGTGCAGACCGCACCACACAACCCAGCTTGGGCAATGACTGTCCAATGTGTGGGGCAGAGCTTCTGCGGGAAAACCCTGGCATTGAAGGGTTGAGTATTTCTCAAGCATTGCTGAATTCACCTTTAAGAACAAATCTTTATTTCACCGTTTGGTTATTTGTGGATGTAGATAATTATACTATATTATGCAATAAAAATATGACTTTAAAATTATATGATTTTTAATGACAAGCTAATAGAAACGAAAAAATTACTAAATTAAGTTATATTTTATGACTGTATAATTAGTAGCCCCTACCTTATTTTAGCAGGTGTTGGCATAGCCTAAAGTTACGTGGCTAATGGTAAAACACTGCAGCCAGCAACATTAGAGAATAACTGGATTCAGGGAATCAAGACTTCAAGACCTACATTTCAGCCACATTTTTTCATGATGCATGACAATTATCAGATTGAACTTCAATTTAGGAACAGTACAGGGATAAATGGTGAATTCATAGTTAGGCCAATGCACTGTACTAAAGTATCCTAAATTCCGTAGTTTGTGTATGCTTCCATAAAATGTTAAATGTAAATGGTAAATTACCATGTCTGCTGTATTTTAAATGTAAAAATGTTAAAACGTTTTACATGTTCACTTCATGTAACCTTTTCTATGGACAGTGGACTACGGACCAAACAATATTCTTTAGTTTGTTTGTTTCTGTGTAGTACAAATATTAAAACATTAACCAAGCCACTAAGCAACATGCCATGTCTCTTAGTGATTTTTCAGACTTTCATTTGACACCTCTGTGCATGTTAGGCATACTGTACACACTAAATTAGCCTTAGGATATGTGTTTAATTAATTAATGTAATAAAAAATGAAGTAGCCTATTAAAATAGCAGAATGTGTCTTTATATGTCCACATTATTTACAACCATCTGTAGGCAAATCTTTCATTCTAAAAATTGTATTTTGATAACTAGCATCAAAAATAGAAATACTGTATTTTTTTTTATTTTTTTTGTTTTGCTTTCACAACGTCATTTCTTGGAAATTTTCTGAAACGGCTTTAAGTTTCTGTTCTGTTTAAAGCGACCTTTAGTCAAGATTGGCAGACAAATCAACCAATTGGAGTTGAGATACTGCGTGGTAAAACACCAATGAGCAGTTTATACTGTGTTGCTTGAGAAACTGTGTGCCCGTCAAAACCATTTCGGTTCTCCTTGTGCCATATTACTAATGTTGAAAGATCCAAAATGGAGTGTGGATATTGACGCGAAAGCAGAGGTCGGATTTGATAACCATTCAACCAATCGGTTGAGGACAGTACGAAAACAAGGAAATGCATATGTTCGATGGAAAAAGCGTCTAGCATTTCAGCCTAGAGTAAGAAATATTTGCTGTTATTGCCACACGGGGTTTGAGTAGACTGCAGTATTTCCCAAAAATATTTGAATTGGATCGAATTATCTGCCGTAAGGTGAGTGACAATGTTTTGTATACGGTAATACAACAAGTTGCAGTAAATATGTTTTCATATTGTTGTCAATAAATAGATTCGTTCTGATGCTATGTGCGATGCACAGTAAATGGCCCTATTTTGTATTTATGGTGATAGCGCACTCCAAAATTACTTTGTATTTGACTTCTAATTAATGTAGTGGGACTGGCCTACTGCATAGATAAACTGTCAAGTGAGGATTTATTGACAGAAATATGATAGCGTTGGGGAGTGCACATGACTCATTTGTCCCATGGTCTGGGTTGAGCACGCAGAAACACGTTTGAATTATACAGCACACACACAAACAAATCTAATCTGTTTTATGTGTGTGTGTTTGTGTTTGTTTGTGTCTGTGTGTGTGCGCGCGTGCAATTTCCCCAGAATGGCTCAGTGGGAGAGACTGAATCAGCTGCCCTCTGTCTACCAACAGCAGTTACATGAGCTTTATGACAGGGACTCCCTTCCTATCGAAGTCCGGCACTATCTCGCCCCTTGGATAGAAAAACAGGAGTGGTGCGATAATGTTCAAATAACAGTCAGCCTCTTGTTTATCACGAAACAGCTGGCAGAAGTGTATCTTTAAGTGCCTCTGTGTGTTATTCTCCAGGATCCGTGCAGCGCGGGACCATGATCTGGCCATGGTGCTGTTCCAGGTGCTGTTGGAGAACCTGGATATCCAGCACAGTCGCTTTGTACAAGAGAAAAGCTTTCTGATGCAGCACAACATCAGACGCTACAAGCAGAACTTTCAGGTATGATTTTTATAAGGGGTCCTATTCTTCTACCCCAGAGCCTTTAAAACACACTATATTGTCTACATCCTGGCAGGGTTGTCAAAGTTAGGGTAGCAAGACACTGAATTGAATTATTGTATGTTGTTGTTATTATTATTCACCTGTTGCTTCATGGTACATGTGGATTTTAAAGCAGCGTATGTCTTTGAGAAAGTCATTTCACCTCTATTATCACCTGACCCTCCTCTACCAGTACCAGTACCAGGATGAGCCTTGCATCTTCGCTAGTGAGATCCAGTGGTTCCTTAATAAAGAGAATGAGATCCTGCAAAAGGCTGATCTGACTGAGAAGGTTGGCGAGAATCATAAAAAAAATTTTTTAATAACTGATTGTATTTTGCATGGACTGTTTTTTTGGTGGACATAAACCTGTGTACATTTGCACACACTCTTTTTAATAGGCTGCTAACCTTAAACTGCAGTAACTTTCTTCAGTTAGCTCAATAAAAACCAAACAACTCTTGTCAGATGAACACACCAGTAGGCATATGTCTCCTTCTGTGTGTGACTGCAGGTCCAGACGATGCACGTGGGGCCAAGCTCCATGGAGACAGACAGCCAGCAGGACCTTGAGCGTAAACTAGCCGGACTCAAGAATGACGTGCAGGTATGGTTGTCTTTGAAAGCTGATTTGGACATCTCTTGGGATATTCTGTTGTGTTCCAGAATGTACTACACACGTTGCGCTAATCTTTTCACGTTTGAACAGTGCATGGAACACACTTTGATATGCCTAGAAGAACAGCAGGACGAGTTTGATTTTAAATTCAAAGTACACAAGGCGGAAGGTAGGTCGATATTTGAGGCATGCTTTGAATTTGTCCATGTGAAGATTAGAAATGAGTTGATGAATGGACCACTGTAATGTGAATGGCTATCCCTTGTTAAATATTCTCACAGTGATGGAAGAGGCTGTGAGGAAAGAACAACAGAAAAATCTGCAGAATCTAATTAACAGGCTGAACATCTGTAGAAAGGTATACCATTACATGTACATATATAAATTATTATTTAGAAATATATCAGTATTGTTATTGTCACATTTATTCTAACAAATGTCTCTCCGCAGTTAATGCTGGCCTGCTGCATCTATGCCACTAGATGGCAGTATAAACTCTTATGAAACCTTTTTTCACGGGATAACTCCTGCGTTTTCTCTCCAACCATAGAAGATGATGTCAGACCTTATTAAGCTGGTGATCAAGGCTGAGGAGCTGCAGGATGTGTTGGTGAACAAGGAACTGGCAGAGTGGCAAAGACGGCAGCAGAGAGCCTGTATTGGTGCTCCAGAAAATACCTGCCTCAATCAGCTTGAGAACTGGTACATTCTAGTCTCTTCTCCCACCACACTCGGGTGTTTCACTTTAAAGATCTTAATCCCTTGATCTTAATTTGTCATTTCGCTAGGTTCACCTGTTTAGCCGTGTGTCTGTTCCAAGTGCTAAAATTTCTGAGCAAATTGGAGGAGCTGGTGGGAAAGGTGACCTACGACAATGACCCCGTAAAAGCCCAGAAACCACTTCTACAAAAGAAAGTGGACACCCTTCTCAAAGCCTTGCTAAAAAGGTCTTTCTCACAAGATATACTTGATTCAATCAGCTTGCTGTTCCTTGGATCTCTTTTGAAAGGTGTATAATAAATACATCCTGTAATTTATTTCATTTTTTATATTTTTATTGAAGTTCCTTTGTGGTTGAGACTCAGCCATCCATGCCTCAAGGAAAAGGGACATTGGTTCTACGCACCAACGTACAGTTCTGTGTCAAGACCAGGTCAGTGTCAAACACAGCAATCAATATACTGTACACTTACCTACTGTATGGTTCAGTATATTGCATCATTTCTATGATCATCTCTATCTAGACAACTTGTGAAGTTTCCTGAGCTGAACCATTCCATGAAGGTGAATGTGTCCATGAGCAGGTATTACAACTTACTTTTACCATATACTTACTGTCTTTCTTGATGTGATCTTAATAGGATGTTGCTTTGCTGCCCCAGTGTGGTTATTTATTGCAATTGTCTCTTTGTAACCTTCCTTCCTTTGTTTTAGGGATGTCCCTCTGGTGAAAGGGTGAGTATTCTTTTTAAGTTGATGCTGAAGTCACACAATCACACAACACTCACAAAATGTTGCAGGAAAACTAAACTTAGAGAGGTTTTTTTTTTTTTTGCAGATATCGGCGCTTTAATGTTCTAGGCACCAACAGCAAAGCCCTGAACATGGCAGAGAGCCATAGTGGAGGCATGGTGGCTGACTTTAGACATCTGGTGAGTTCTACCACACTGGATGAATGGATGACAAGACAGGCTTTATGGCCAGAAAAGGAAACTCCTTGATTTGTGGCTTGCCCTAGTGGTTTATATCCAGAGTTACAAAAGTAGTGTTTTGGTGTGAAACCTACATTATGAATGCTGAATGGCTTCCACCCCTTCTCCACATCACACAAAGCATGCAACACACTCTTCCCCCTTCCCGTATGTCCGTACTCATTTGTGCACAGCTGTGTTTGAAACACAGTAGGGGGATGGGGGGGGGGGGTTCTGGGGTTGCTATAATAACCCAATCAAGGAGTGTGCCTTTTTAATGCAAATGACCTGATGATAAATGCCCAGCTGAAAGAGCACTCACTGTTTTGGATGGATCTGGTTCTACTCTGCCTGTTGTATTTATATGGAATGTTTTCTCTATAGACTCTGAAGGAGCAGAAGTGTGGAGGGGGAGGCAAGGCAGTCCATGATGTGAGTCCAGTGGTCAGTCTAAGGTCCCCTTTACATTGAGTAATACTGCCTGTACAGTCTGTGTTGCTTATTTTCCTGGCCTGATTGGTGCATATTCTTGTCTTTGTTCTTGAAAGATGTCAACAAGTTGCAATACTTGAAACCTTACCATTAAGCAATTTTCTTTATGCGTTTTTACACTTGGATTCTAGTCCAGTTGGTTCAGCGCACAGCAGGACGAGCAGTCTGAGACAGAAAATGTCTCTAGAAAACAATCTGTTATGGCTGTTAGCATATGGCTGCGCTCTGGCAACATTTTGACCATTTCCATCAGTTTTTCTGGATAATCATTTTCCCAATGTAGTGGCACTGGTATGCACATTCTCATTTTAGTTGTTGATGTTTGTTCTTTGTTTGCCACATAAACAAGTGCTTGCATACGTGAAGGGGGTCTCAGGGAACCCATCTTTTGAAAAATGCAAAGTAAGCACATTTTTTAACAAGTAAGTGTACCCATTGAGCTTCTGTTAATGTGTGTGTCACTGTTGACAGGTCTCTCTCAGTGTTACAGAGGAGCTGCATGTCATCACCTTTCACACTGCTTTCAACCTGCATGGCCTGTCAGTTGAATTGCAGGTAGAGTGTTTCTCATCTTGCGTTAGGATTCGGAGATACGTCTGTCTAGGTCGATGGTTACCTCGGCAGAACTTGGTATTATTGAAATGTATGCCGCTAATTGTCTCTTAACCCAGACGTCCTCGCTCCCAGTGGTTATCATCTCCAACTCCAGCCAGCAGCAAAGTGCATGGGCCTCTATACTGTGGTTCAACATGCTGTGCCAAGATACAAAGGTGAAAGCCACTTGCATGCCAGTTTGCTCCTCAACAGGATAGTAAATGAGTTTGCAGTGTGATATTTGACTAACAAATGTTTGTGTATGTGTGTGCCTGTAGGACGTATTGTTCTTTGCCAACTGTCCTGTGGCAACTTGGTCTCAGCTTAAGGAGATGCTGAGCTGGCAGTTCCTGTCTTCGACCAAACTAGGGCTGAATGAGAATCAGCTGGATATGATAGCGCATAAACTGTTTGGTAAAGTGAACATGCTTTTGTGTTTCTCAAGATCAACAGTCTCATATAAATGAAGTAACACATTTTGTAATTAGGTACAATGATTGTTGTATCTAAAGGGCCGCTGTGCAAATGCGTCTTATCGGTTACAGGGTAAAACGGCTGTATAACAAAGCCCTGTGGAATCTACAGTACATACATTAGATGCCTGTGGCATTTAATGTATGTACTGTTCTCCTTTCACTCTTCTCCGCTAAATAAAAGCTGCTTATATATTTAGTTGGGTTTCTAGTTTTGCCTTACATATAAACACGGAGGGCTTAGTGACATAAATGCATTTTTGTCCTATCAGGGAAGCAGCAAGACTATGAAACATGTAACATCACTTGGTCAAAATTTTGCAAGGTAAGACTGTCGGGCATACATTTAAGTTTGAAACCAAAACAACAATGTTTTTGTAATGCTGTTTTTAACCACAAGGGTTAGAACACTATGCTCTGCTTGGCTGATAATGAGGATTACACATGTATGTGTGTTGTTGACCATTACGTCCATGTGGTCTAGGAGAACACTCCTAGCTTTACATTTTGGATGTGGTTTGATGGCATCTTAACGCTGGTGAAAACCTACCTTGAAAACCTCTGGCAAGACGGGTATGTCCTGATCACATTGACAAGCATGTCTGCTCGACACATCATGCAAAATCCCAACAGGCAGCTGTGTTGTGCTCCACCCCTGCAGCTCCATCATGGGGTTTGTCAGCAAAGCCAAGGAAAAGACACTGTTGAAGAAGAAGCAGCAAGGGACATTCTTGTTGCGCTTCAGCGAGAGCGAGAAAGATGGAGGAGTTACCTTCTCTTGGGTGGACTACTCTCCAACAGGTCAGATGCTGCCAATGAATGTAATATTGGTGCTATGTTAGCAAAACCACCTAACTTTGAGTTATAAATATATTTTTCATAGAAATGTATATCAAACTGATACATTACACTATTACCATGTGTAATAATAATGTGTAAGCACATTACATTGGCTGTTTAACAAATCAAAATAAATATTATGTTACACACTGATGTGAGATGGAGATAAAAATAGGTTCAGAGGTACAGAATTAGTTATGGAGGTCACCATGATTACCAATAAGGCTAGGCTCAGCTGCAGCTTCACCAGTAGAGGTCTGTATACAATGCTTTCCATAAGTATTCCTCTGCCATACAGGTGTAGTTTTTCCAGTAGGTTTCAACAAAATATTCACCACGTCTACCAAGGACACTCACCATCTTCTATCGTGACCTCTCTGTGTTCTAGGCGAGCCTGATATAAGGTCAGTTCAGCCATTCACCAAGTTAGACCTGGCCCAGATCCCCTTCCATGAGATCATCAGAAACTTCCAGATCTTGGAGGGAGACAATGTTCCAGAGAACCCTCTACGGTATCTTTACCCCAACACTCCCAAAGATCAGGCTTTTGGAAAATATTACACAGAAAAGAGTGGAGGTGAGGTGACACCACTGGCATGTCCGTTATAAATATGCATGCTTCAAACGGCCACCTATTAAATATTATTATTATTATTTTATCTTTCAGATGACAGCCCATACATAAAATACATCAAAACCAAGCTGGTGTTTGTTTCAAATGAGTGAGTATATTTGTCACTGTTAATTCAGTTCTTTATAACCTGTATTTCAAAACAGTGTTAATAAAATAAACAAAAATGTATAAATTTGTAAATGCTCTAGCAATCGTCTAATAAATATGGTAGTCCTCGCTTTTTGCAATGGTGCATGAACAACTACAGTAGCTGTAATGACTGTTTGTCATTGGTCACCGTAGGAACAAACTGGAGGCTAAGTCACCAATGTATTCTGACATGGCAGCGGGCGAATGCCTGGAGTCAATGAATGGTCTAACTGGTGAGTGTTGGCTCTCGTTGCGGTCACACCCAGTCTAAAAGCCAATCATTTTATTTTTAACCCTTTCCTGCCCTGCCTTGAGATAGGTAGATAGATATATATATATATATATAGATATATATATATATATATATATATATATATACACACACACTTTCTTTCATTCATTCATTCAACTAATATACAGTATAACTAACTATAATATCATTGCGGGAGGCATTTTTAAGGGAACATCTTTGTATGACTTATTTCAACTTAATGCTATTGCCCTGTACTAACTGCATGTGGTGCACTCTCTTATTAATAACAGTAGTAGAATTGGTGCTCAGTGTTACTAACCACTTATTGTGTAACTTTATTGTACTAACAGGCATATTGTGATATGGAATGCAGTGCATGAAATTAGCAGCTGTTGTTAAGTAAAAAAAGTTTGTGAAAAACAGATAAATCAATTTAAATAAATGTGGTAATAATTAAGAAAAACGCCACTAGGTATTATATATTATATTATGGATGGTGACAAATACAAATAAATTATTTGGATAAGCACAAATAGTGTTTTTCTGAATATTTATTTCAAACAAATATTTAAAAAATTATTTGTATTCGGGAAGAAAAGAAAGAACCTTGAGTGACTTTCAAGGCGTTAGTCGCTACATCAATCTGAAATTTTCAAAGACACTTAACGTAAACAATCCGAACGATCTTGCAACTGCTCTTTCCGTGGTCAATATCAATCAAGTCAATAAATCTTTATTATGCCTGAGGGAAAATTATTTCGGGAGAGACAAGCCAGCATATCCACACAATCCGCACATAAATAACTAATACACAATATGACATAAAGTATACAGAATTGGTAATAAGACAGTCAAGATATGGAGACTTTTCCGTTGGACACACAGTTAATTAGTGGTTCATAGCATTGAATAGTGTAATGGCCATAGGAATAAAGGAGTTTCTGATCCTCTTAGTTCTGCCTTTAGGCATTCTGAAGCGCCGCCCCGAGGGAGGCCTACAAAATTGATCCTCCAAGGGTGGCCAGGACAATCTAGAGGGGCATTGGCCTTTCTGAGCACATGCCGATTCATTATTTCATTTATCTGTTCCTGGTTCACCCCAATGATCTTGTTGGCTTGTTGGCTATTTTAACAAGACTACTTAGTCTGTTCTTGTTATGCAGTCACATTTCCAAACCAGGACACCATACAGAATGGCAATACTTACTCAATAAAGCTCTTGTAAAACAACGTCATCATAACATTGTTTACATTAAAAACTCTCATCTTGCGTGAAAAGTACAATCTCTGCTGTACACAGACAAATCAGAAAGGGCACCATTAACTTTCACACACTGAGAACTTTCAGTTAGAAAGTCAACTATCCAGCCCACAGTGTTCGGGTCTAGCTGAAGAAAAAGAAGCCTCTATTTTCTACCTGTAGTTATGTGGATATATATATAATATATATATATATATATATAATGTGTATATATATGTATGTATGTATATGTATATGTATATACACTACCGTTCAAAAGTTTGGGGTCACTTAGAAATTTCCTAATTTTTGAAAGAAAAGCACAGTTTTCTTC
>JAODTR010095365.1:0-13623 GCA_025399935.1 Amblyopsis rosae | reverse complement strand
TTTGAGGAAAGAATGTGTGAGTTTTCATAGAAAACATGAAATTGTCTGGGTGACCCCAAACCTTTGAACGGTAGTGTGTATGTATGTATGTATGTATGTATGTATGTATGTATATAAAATTTCATTTTTAATAATAATAAAAAAATATATACATACACATACACATACACACACACACACATATGTACATACACAAACAGACACCTAGATAAAGACAGACAACTCACTCTTCCTGTATCACTCCTCACCTGTCTCTCTCTCAGATGCTGCGCCTTCCTCCTGACTCTGGGCTACGCCCCCGGAAGCCTGCATGGACCGCCTCCTTCTCCAGACCCCCCCGTCCCCCTCCCGTGGTGAGGCACGACTTTTGCCCCCTTCTGCTCCTGAGGTTCAAACAGTGGTGTCAGTCTGCAGCCCACACTGACGTGGGGACAGAGCTGTTTGATTCACATGCTGTGATTAGCAGTTTAATCGTGTTTTAAGTACTACTGATTGGTCTAAATGCCAGCGGAAATCTAACAGACACATTGTACATTTTACACGTTTTCATATTTTGTTTGAAGCACTGATGACTGCAATACCTAACGTAATCATAATGTGGCAGTGATTTGATAAGATATGGTATACACTAGCATTTGCTAGTAATGACATGTAGAGTAATGAGGTGCTGATGTGAACTTATTGTGGATCATTTAAAACCTGAATTATTAACATTATTGTAGGGAGGGCTCTGTTTGTACACAACATTCTGAATTATTATGCAAATTGTAATTAGGTGTCATAAATATTAAATATTTAGTTTTTCGATCAAACTGACCAAATGTATTGGTCTCAATATGCGTTCTAAGAACGGATAAAATACCAGGAAGTGTTCTTGATTAATGGTTTTTACCAAGGATGCATCCAGTGGTGGCTTGTGTGTGAACTTGTCAGCGGAATATCCCAGAATGCATTTCGAATCACCAAGCGGCAATGGCAGGCGAGAAAACACACAACAATACTGGCTTTACTTTTCAAAATACTACGGTTATTGTGTCACGAAATGCTGTTTTAAGAATATTTGAAGCGATAATATGTTTTAACTTCAAATCTGTGGTCAATTTATCAAGATGGAGTCTAGTTTAAAATTTGCTACAACGATTTTGTAGATGTGAGGTCCCGCTTACAGGTCGCCGGCTATCAAGCGTTCAGTGTTGTCATCCTAGGTATTGCGTAATAGCTTAGAACGATAGCCAAAAATATGCATCTCAATCTAGATCTGTCCTCGCGTTCTTGCAAGACCATTCTCAGAAGGACACTTGGCAAGAACTTGTATGGTTTGGTTTCAAGTATGTACCTAGCGTTCTTGGAATTGAGAAACAGCCATTGGGTCTTCGGGCTCTGTGGATCAATGAAATCAATCTGACACCTGTGATAATTAGTTTGCCAGGTGAGCCCAATTAAAGGAATACTACTTAAGAAGGATGTTCCACATTATTAAGCAGGCCACAGGTTTCAAGCAATATGGGAAAGAAAACGGATCTCTCTGCTGCAGAAAAGCGTAAAATAGTGCAATTCCTTGGACAAGGTATAAAAACATTAGCTATTTCAGGAAAACTTAAGCGTGACCATCGTACTGTAAAGAGATTTGTGGCTAATTCAGAGCACATACGGGTTCGTGCTGATAAAGGCATATTGAGGAAAGTTACTGCCAGACAAATTCATCAGATTAAGAGAGCAGCTGCTAAACTGCCATTACAAAGCAGCAAACAGGTATTTTATGCTGCTTAAGCCTCAAGGTGTAGGATCCTCCAGGCTTGCAGTTGTGCATAAACCTACTATTCAGCCACCCCTAACCAATGCCCACAAGCAGAAACGGCTGCAGTGGGCCCAGAAATACATGAAGACAAATTTTCTTGTCTTGTTTACTGATGAGTGCCGTGCAACCCTGGATGGTCCAGATGGATGTAGTAGTGGATGGTTAGTGGATGGCCACCATGTCCCAATAAGGCTGCGACGTCAGCAAGGAGGTGGCGGAGTCATGTTTTGGGCCGGAATCATGGGGATAGAGCTGGTAGGCCTCTTTAGGGTCCCTGAAGGTGTGAAAATGACCTCGGTAGAGTAAATAGAGTTTTTAACTGACCACTTTCCATGGTACAAAAAGAAGAACCGTGCCTTCTGTAGCAAAATCACCTTCATGCATGACAATGATTTCTCTCATGCTACAAAGAATACCTCTGTGTCATTGGCTGCTATGGGCATAAAAAGGAGAGAAACTCATGGTGTGGCCCCTATCTTCCCCTGACCCCAACTCTATTGAGAACCTTTGGAGCATCCTCAAGCAAAAGATCTATGAGGGTGGGAGGCAATTCGCATTAAAACAGCAGCTCTGGGAGGCTATTCTGACATCCTGAAAAGATCAGAAAAGTTAAATGGATGCAACAATTGTGAAGGTGATATCAAAGAAGGGTTCCTATGTTAACATGTAACTTGCCCTTTTAATATGTGTTTGAATCAAATAGCTTGTGATTTCAGTAAATATGGCCTCCTAATGCTGCAAGTTCAACAAATTACCATTTTCAGTTCTTCCTATCCTATAACTTGTTTTGCAACTCTGTTTTGCATAATAATTTGGAACAGTTAATTTGTAGTTTTGTATTTTTGAAAAAAAAAAAAATAAAATAAATACTGTTTTCATTCGGTGGTTTGTTCAATGAAATTTGGCGTATACCCTAAGGGTTGATGACTTGAAAATTATACTGACTGTCATTTGCATCGACTATTTAGGAAAATAAGTGTAAAATGATTTCCATAATAATTTGTAACGCTGTGAATGCTGTGTTTACAATTAGAAAAATATAGAGCTAACATCTCACACAGTTTTGACATACCCACTTCAGTGCCATTGGTTCCAGAGGCCCCGCCCCCTTGGTCTGCTATATTACTATTTGTAGGAGCAGCTGCTGCTATTGGTCCATTTGATTCGCTGCTTAACGACTCCACTCCTTCCTCCTCTGCCTTGGGAGCAACTTCTTTTCCTGATTCCACCTCCTGAGAGTAGCGCAAAACAAGAGTACATTAAGGTGTGTAGCCTGTGTACTTCATATGAACAAGAGATGTCAATCATTGACCTCGTAACGCACCTGAATGGGTGAGAGAAGACCAGCAGAGCAGGCAAGTGGGACCTCCTCATTTGATGTGAAGTTGCTGCTGGGGTCCTGGCATTTACAGTCTCTCACGGGCTCCACCGCTGCCCCTTGGCTGCCTGGGAGAGGTACTGCATCGGCCATACATGCTTGAGATGAGCAGGGAGCTGTGGAGGCGTCTACCTTATCAGGCTCCCCAGAACAGAGCTCAAGGGAGGTTCCAGCTGTCTCTGGGCCTCCCAACACAGCCTCTGCTTTATCTCCTACATCAGCCTGCACCACAGCTTCACCTCCTGGATCACTC
Organism: Amblyopsis rosae; assembly: GCA_025399935.1. Classification (NCBI taxonomy): domain Eukaryota; kingdom Metazoa; phylum Chordata; class Actinopteri; order Percopsiformes; family Amblyopsidae; genus Amblyopsis; species Amblyopsis rosae. The sequence goes on along the minus strand of JAODTR010095365.1, from coordinate 10,194 downwards.
CCAGGGTCACACCCTAGTCCTTCCCCCGCAGTAGTAGCTCCAACTGCACCCGAAGCGGCCTCCGCTACCCCAACAGCGGCACCAGCGGCAGCACCAGCACAAGCGGCGGGCCCATTGCCAGGAACTTTCGACACTCCGGCGTCTGTAGCGGTCCCCGTGTCGCGCTCCGTCTCGCCGCTCGACCCAGAGTCGCTAGCCAGCGGTCTCGCAGGTGCGTGCGCGGTATTAGCTAGCCGGGCGCTGCCCTGCAGGGCCTTGGTCTGTGCCGGGGGGGTGGCGTCATGGTCCTCGTCCTCGTCCGAGTCTATATGCAGCATGGCGTTCAGTCTGGTGTCTGTGGGGAAGCTGGAGCGAAGCTTTGGAAGGGCCCCGGCCACTGCTGCCCGCTCCGCGGGGCCCCAGGGAGCCTCCGCGGCGTCCAGGGAGATGTTGAGGGACACCCGGCACTGGGCGTGGCCAGACACAGCCGGCAAAGCAAGCTCCCCATCTGCCAGCGGCCCGGGACCTTGCCAGACGTTGTCGTCATCCTCGTCGTCGTAGTAACAGGTGCCATTGGCCATGTGGGTGCCCTCGTCAGAGCCCGTAGGGGAGGGCCCGCACGTGGCCTGGCAGGAAGAGGAGGGGTGGCCCAGGTCTTCGTCATCTGAAGGACTGCCGGGGTCTCCATTGACCGAACCCCCCAGCAGAGCAACCCCCGGGTCTGGAGAGGTTTCTAGGATCACGCCACACACGCACGCGCACACACACACGCACGCACGCACGCACGCACGCGCGCGCGCACACACACACACACACACACACACACACACACACACACAACTTCTGTAGAAAAACTTGATCAAGAAAACGTCCAAATCAAATGCTGAAAACATTGATACATCTAGGAAAATATTTTTTTTTGCTAAAAAAAAAAAACAAAAAAAAAACACTCTTTGATTATGTTGTTACTACATCACTCCTCAAACATTGTGTTGAACTTTAGCTTTCCATGCAGCAGCTACCTTAAAACAGGGATTTAATTACAAGCTGGGTCTCAAATAATGGCCTGGGGTGTGGTTGATACAAAACAAGCAAAGGCCGGCCCCCAAATACAGGCCAGGGGGAAAACTGTTAAATAAATTCTTGGCGTGTGCGTCTGGGGACTGTAATTTGTAGTAACATGCCAGTAGATGGAAGCAGCTACTTTGAAGTAATGTGCCTTCAGTGCAAGTGGTCGAATTGGTATACTACAGTAAAATAATGTACTTATGCTCTAGAGAGCAGAGTAGAGCAGCATAAAATGTAAATGTAAAATGGAACACTCACGATATTAGTTTCACAAGGTAAGCTGCAATGTTTATATTTATTAAATCTTCGCATTTAATTAATACATTCTGATCCACTTTGCTTTGATGTCCTTTAATCTTTATCTGTTATGCATATTATATGCATATTTGCATATAACACTGTGTTACATGAAGTTGTATGAAAAGTGCTATATAAATAAATAAAGATTGATTGAAGATATGTAGTGTGTGTTTCAAAACTCTACAGGACCTTTTAAACAGTTTACATTATAACCCTAAGGGTATTTTGGCTGTAATTTGGTTTTCATTATAATGGCGTCCAAAAGCATTTCTGTAATAGCTCTAATCAAGTGTTTTATATCTCTGATATCACCCTCTCAGCTACAATTAGGATAATGTCACAAAAGATTTTTGAGAAACTTAACTCACTATGTTTTTAAAATGCAATAAATGATATTGTTTGAAACACATTGATTCCTCCATGCCTTAACTAACTTTCAAACCTTTCTGATTTCAAATAAAAACACAACGTTAATTGAAATACAGAATTTTATTTATTTATGTGAATGCACTCTTATTTATAAGCCATGAGTTTCATGTGCTTTTATCTATTTATTTCTATATTTTATAATTTCTGTCATTTTAGTACCAAAAATTACCTTTGTTCCTCAGTGTGTATTTTTTGGCATTTAGGTGAGAGATTTTAGAGGCAGCTTTTCTATTGTCTTGTGCAGCCCCTTATGCCAAAATAACACAAGCCATATACCGATCTCTTCAGCAGAGTCTCTCGATTATGAGGAGAGAAAACCTGAGGTTCTAGTGTTTATTCTTCTGAAGATAAAAAATATGAAAGCATTAACTGGTCCCTTTCACCACCATTTGAGGGTGCATTGGGCAAGTGATTTTAGAGGCAGCTTTGCCATTGTCTTGTACAGCCGCTGTTATGCTGAAGAACACTGGCCTTGTCGAATGTCTAGAGGAAATAATGCTTTTGTTTCTAGCGTTTACCTATCTGAAGATATGATACGAAATATAAACTTATGCCATTTTCAGCACAATTTTGAGAGTGCATTTTAAAGGGAACTTGTTGTGTTGTGCAGCCCGTTATGCCAAATAACACAAGCCATATACTGATCTCTTCAGCGGAATGTCTGGATTCTAAGAGAAAATAAAAAATAAACGTTTGTCAAATTTACCGCTCTGAAGATATGATACGAAATATAAACATAGGCAAAAATCCACGGGGCCGCGGATATCGGGTTTAGAGGGTTAAATGGTTACAGGAAGTGTTGAATTTGTATTAACAAGGACATTTTAAATAAATGCCTGCCCCTAATACAAGCCTGCCTCAAATAAAGGCCTGCTAAGCTTCTGTAGTTTATAATTGTATTAGTGGTAGTATTTGAGGAAATATAGTAACTGTAGTTTTGATACACAGGTGTGCACAGATTCCATGTGGCTGCAGAGGGTTGGCTGGAAGTGGCTTCACCCACAGGGGTCATTTCTGATGGAGGAGGAGTGAACGCACCTTCATGGCCAGTGGAGGTGAGGGCCACTCTGAACATCAGCTGACCACTGACATGGTCTGTGGGCAAGCGCCGACATAAGCTGTAGCTGGATGGCTGCTCCCTGCACACGCACACACACACACCATGGACCACACTAACATTCATCTGAACTCGGTCTATAGTAGAGTACCTTTGTATATCAGAATACTGTTATAATAAATAAATATAAACAGAGATGATCACCACTCTTGCATGACAAGCTAGCCTATTCAGTATGATAGTGTGTGTGTGTGTGTGTGTGTGTGTGTGCGTGCGACTCAGTGCACATGTACTTACTCCGCCGTCGGCCCCTCCAACAGTCGCTGGACAGGGATGATCAGCTGACCCAGGAAGCGCTTGATGATTGGCCGGCTCTTAGCAAATTTATCCTTCACCTCTATCTCCAGCACGTCTGTCATCAAGGCTACGAATGTGTACTTCTACAGGCAGGAAGGGGGGGGGGGAGAGAGAGAGAGAGAGAGAGAGAGAGAGAGAGAGAGAGAGAGAGAGAGAGAGAGAGGCAGACCGACAAAAAGGAAGTCAGCCAGCCATTAGGTCAGATAAAGATACAGTAAGGCAATACTGTACACAAATTCTCTGTGTGTGTGTGTGTGTGTGTGTGTGTGTGTGCGTGTGTGTGTGCGTGTGTGTGTGCGCATGTATTAATTTGTGTGCTTGTGTGTGTGGGGCTAACCTCTCCATGCCACACTGGGTTGATAGTGTTGGAAATTATAGAGGACCTCCTCTCCTGGCCATGATGGGTGAACTTGGGGAGGCCGCTTCTCTTCCCGGGTTGGATGGACATCTTCAGGTACGGGTCAGGGTTGAAAAACATGCCCTTCTTTAAGCCCGACGCCTGGATGCCTACAATGTGAAGGGGGACAAGGTTAGCGAGCCCTCAAAGTACAATCAAATTGTTGTGAATCCCTCCACTATGGAGCCTCCTTATAATTAAGATGGTTCGATTAGTCTTTCGCCCCTATACCCAGGTCGGACGACCGATTTGCACGTCAGCACCACATGAAATGCTCCAACCGATGTTTGCCATAACATAACCCCTTGCGTTAGGTAAGATACTCCTGTTGGTCGTTGTACACAAACACATCTTAAATTAAAACACCACAACAATGTCAGTTGTAAACAAAATCATGCCTTTGAGAAATTTAAAATCTTATGTCCACACACAATACGTTATTTTGTGTCAGTATACAGAATTGGGTCTGTTTTGATTTGTGCCTGACATTCTGTAGCCTATCAATATAACGCATTTTAATTTGTTGCTGAAAATTATAAATAATGTGTATTCATTATAAATGTGGTGTATATAGGGCTGGAAAATAATTCAATATCAATATATACCACGATAAAATGTTTTTCAATAACGGTGATATGATTTTTAAACTAATTTCCGGTATTTCGATAAGCCATTTGTCACTGAATGACGGGCACAGCAGTCAGCTGACGGGGCTCTACAGCGCGACCATTTCACTCGCAAATGCGACAAAAAAGTTTTGTGTGTAAACATGAAAAAATATTTAGCTGCACTGTGCGAGTGACTTCTAGCCACTACCCAGCAAGCTTTCAAATTGTGCTGCGCGTACAGTAACAGTAGTATACATCGTTTTATATGACTATTAATCTAAATAGGAAGTTATAAGAATATATCTGTATAGCCTAATTTTTCAAGATATATTCCATTCAATATTAGGTTTGCTGGTTGTCCTTCTCTACCTTGAATACCTCCACATAAAATATGGAGACACTAGCCTAGAAGTTTTTACATTAATAGGGAAATAAAAAAAAAGATATATATATATATATATATATATACACACATATATATATATATATATATATATACAAATCTACTTCAGCAGATATTTTATGATATGTCAAACTTGATAATGTAGGCCTAATCATCTATTTGTCAAAAAACAATCCATTATAGAGATTAACATACAATGAAAACAAAATACTAAATGTGAATTATTGAGGTTATGCCATATTTTTTGTCTGTACTCCTAATTTGCTGTTTTAGGAGCATGTGTGCTCCTTGGGGAAAAAAAGTCAGTGTAGAGCCCTGTCAGCTGTATTCAAGGTTAACAGAAAGAATAGGAACTATGTGCGTGATGACTTGCACTACAGCCAGTGCAAAGCAGTATGGGCTGTTTTTATGTGCCAAACTTTTTTATCAACTCTCTCACCTAACAGCAAATTTAACAGAAAGGCTTAATATTATGTATTTTGTCAGCTTACTTTGCTAACAGTCAGTAATGTCTTCTGTGGAACTTTGCTGTGTCTAATTCACGGGACCACAGTGCTAGTCACACGCACACCAGAACGCTACTGACACATATTATAGTTTCAATCCCATTTCATAAACTTGGCAAATGCATTTTGCAGAAGTTTTTAAGTACTCCGTTGTGGCTGTTCTTAGCAGTTATTCGGAGGCCTATATTGTTCATATCGCTATCGGAATTATACCGTATTGACCGAAATTATATGTACTGAATCATCACACAGACACACACATCTATAAATACATTCCATCTCTCACCTGACAGAGTGAAGCTGACCAATTTTCGGCAATTCTCAGTTCCTGATTGGTCCTCTGATTGACCCTCACTGCCCACCTGAGCAGGGATTAGCCAATGGGAGACAGCTATGAGCTGTGGTATGATCCAGCACGTCATGACATTAATGGATGATGTAGCGTACATTTAATTCAACCACAGATATTACAGAGTATTGATTACATCATGTCTGCCTGCGGGGATGAGTGTTCTAAATGGTTCAAAGAGATAGGATGACGAGCACGAACAAGATGAGTGGGATTTAGATCGGGACTACAAGACGTGTGTGCATAAGCACAAGAGACAGAGAGAGAGAGAGAGAGAGAATATAGACAGCAGGAAAAAATGGAGCGACTTGTAGTTGAGAAAGATAATATAAACAGCAAAAAATATGAACACAAATAAAGAAAAAACATGAAATTCACACATGGTTCACATGTTAAATTCCTGTGTTTATTGAGGGATTTCAGAGATCTACTTGTAATCCCTTATAAATACTACAGTATGCTGTTTTGCTCTTTCGCCAATTAAAGGTGTTGTCAGTGATTCTGGAGAAAGATTATTATTTGAACTGGATCAAAACATCCCTTCCTTCAATGTCATAGGCTGCTCCCTCAGAAGCCCCGCCCCCCACATTGGACACACATGGCCAAGGCTAGGACAGTGTTGTGTGGTGCGGTCTGCACCACTTTGTGTTCCTATTCACAGAGCCAGGTGTAGAAAACGCCAGATTCATATTTCGGTGAGCACACAGAGCGGGCAGATAGTGGACTGTGTAAATATTTACTGAGTTTATTACCTTACAATCGCTGACTACACCTTTACGTGCAAACCACTACATGGAAGATTGAATTAAGAGGGAAGGATTTGTGCAAGGAGAAGGAAAGACACTTTTTAAGGATTAAGACAAAGAGGCCTATTTAGAGTTTCTAAATAGGATGGTATCCATTCCTTTTTATAAACCAGTTCAATCGTTGCCATCTTATTCACTGCCTGCCTGCAAAACAGTCTGGAATCAGTCGTTTTTAAAACCACACGTCTCCATTACATAACTAATCAGTCCACTGGTTTCACAGGCAGAAGGAAGATAGTGTGACTTGCAGCTAGCACCGTGAACAGGAGAGAAAGTTACAGAGACAAACAGAGAGAAGCCAGAGTACACCGCACATGCAAGCTTCTGGACATACGTGCATTTTCATAGGCTAGCCACCTGTCATCGTTTGTCTTCTGACACGATTATGTTTATTTATTAAGGATGTTGGGCGGGGTGGGGTATGTGACATCAGATGTGCTGATCTGCGCCTGCTAATCTCCTCGGATTATCCAGAGGGCTTGAAATCTTCTGGCAGCCAATCAATTGGCAGCATTAAGGGCTTGCCAGTTTCACATCAGAAGACATTAGGAGGGCAAGTTAGCAGGGAGAACACGTGGTGAGAGAGACAAAAGCTCTCACACACACACACACACGGTACATTACTGAGCGTACCGCCACTCCGGGATTCTTGACTGTGATACAAGGCGTTGTTGCTCTCAATGCACCACTGACACCATGGTAGTATCTAAAACACACCTTCGTTTCCGCTGTGGAAGAGAGTGCGCGCACACACACACACACACACACACACACACACACACACACACACACCTCATTATTGATCAAATAATAACTTAACTAATCAGAATGTTTTCCTATTTTAATAGCAAAGGCCGACGCCTGACTCACGCTCCATGAAGTAGGGCCCCGGCTCTAATCTCCAGACGATCTGTCCTCGCTGGGTGCCATTCACACCACGGTTCTTTGAGTCCCACACATTGGCAACACATGTCTCATCTGGATAGACAACGCACACACAAGCATATGTTTACGATACATCAAGCATTAAAAAATAAAATTAAATAAAATAAAAGATTACTTGACGAGCTTTGCAGAATGTTATTTTATTTACTGCTGTGTAAAAACTGTTAAAGTGAAGTGTTATGATTGATTATGGATATGGTGTTGCATAGAATAGCCTATATATGCATAAATATGCAAGTTAACTAAGTTATCAGCACTCGCATACACACGGGTTCCATTAGCATGCTTTGGCCAACTGTGGGCTAGAGGAGCTAGTGCGTTGTGTGCTGAAGAGATAGTGATGGCTAACACAACCCTACGATTTGATAAAAAAATAAGCCCAGCCCTTTCACGTTCCTTCCGATGACTGGACAATTAGGAATGTTATGATAGGGAGTACTTTAAAAGTATGCCTGGCTCTGCCTGACTATTGCTCTAAAATCAATTTTCACAGATTTTAGTTTGCATTAGCGTTTACTTAGCAACTCCGGACCAACCAGCGACGTAATTGCGTCAGTGCCTGTCTACTTGACAGAAGAGGTATTTTGATTGACATGCACAACGACCAACTACGTAACTCTATGACCAAGTCGGACGTAAAACGTTCAATTGGGAATTAGTTGAAAAACTAAACCACAGGACTCTAGTTGTTTACAGGTTTTATAAATCAGTTAAATTTGTATGCTACAGTTACTTCTTAAAATAAACAATATAATAATAATAATAATAAAGCAGTGCACTAGCGTCGACTCGCACTGGAAATTACGGATACATACTTGTGAGTGACAATGCTGACAGCCAGTGGAAATCAACAGTATTACATCCCGAAAGTCAGAGAGTCCCTAGCTCCAGACTTTATGCTACAGACGTTCAGCACAGAGTTGCTTATGTTATGTGACGTATTGCTAATGGACGGAAGAGGCTGAGACTAAGCCAGTCCTAGCTTTTAACCATGTCGTGATAAAAGCACATATGCTGAACATAGTGAAAGAGAAGCACTACATCATCTCTAGAACATCTAGAGTCTTTGGTCACCAGGGCCTGACAAACATTTATCACCTGGGCTGAGCAAAGGATGGCAAATGACCAGTGTCTGATTCCATCAATGTTTATGTGTTCCCACCGCACACACACACACACACACACACACAAAGGTCTCACAGCAGGCTATGGTAATGGAGTCCTATTGGCTCCAGGGAAGAATGGCAAACTTCACAGTCAGAATCGTTCTTCGACCATAGGGAGGTACAGAAAAAGACCCAGAAACTCCCCCTGCCTGAGTCAATAGCAACAGTGGTTGGAGGCACAGAGCGATGAAGGAATGAAGAGCTCTCAGATATCACCTTTTACCGGTATTATCTTGTATACGTCAATATGGAGGGTGGGAAGACATTAAACCATATATTTCTGTTTTCACTAACACACTCCAGTGGTGTCAGGTGACATATGCTTGCGTATGACAATATTTATTTCACAAGTTCTATCTCACATCTGCTAGCAGAGATCTTCCTGGCACTAACTATACCAAAATACTCCTAATATAAGATTCTCTCTGTACCGTAATGTTGCCAATATACAATGCATTTTCAATTACGCACACTGTATACAGTATGAAAGTGTTTTCACTTGCAAAAAAACAGTCACTTACATTACACAAGGTTTTTTACAAAGCTAATTTTGGTGTTAAAATGTAGATAACCCCTGTGAGATTCCAATTCAGTTTAAATATTCCATGTGGATGACACTGCACCTTAGTAAATGAAGCTGAAATACAGCTGAAATACAGCATTCCATTTTCGCCTGACATAATGCTATTTATACTGATGAATACTTATTTATGCATCTGCAACATATTTACACTATAGGACTACAATACAACATCTGATGTGTATATTTGTCAAGGATTAGGGCATTGTGAGTGCACATATCATATTTTAATCTGGTTGCCTTTGAGAAATAGTATAATTTGGGCACTGCTTGTTAGATTATATTGATAGCCGAGATTCTTGGTGATCCAGACGTGTATAATAATAATAATAATAATAATAATAATAACAACAACAACAACCACACAGACACAGGAAGACATAATTCAGCAGTAAGAGCAAGCAAAATATATGATTATAAATGATTGATTTGATAAATGTGGAATAACATGTATTATCTAAATATAGCAGTTATTTCAATAATATACAAATATTGAACAAACACTATAGCTTGTAGGCTACATGTAGTTTGAGTGACAGGCAGAAGGGCCAATCCTCTCCGCCCTACATCGACCTGTTCCATTATGTGTACCAAGCGGGAGGGAGGTGGAGCTCACCAATGTGATACAGGCCGATCCAGTCAGTGGCGTCCACTTCCTCCTTGATGTCCCAGGAGATGACCAGGTGGGCGTGGCCTAGGGTCAGCTGGTGCGTGGACACCGTGAGTGACGAGCGGCTGTCAGACGTCACCAGGTCTGTGTCGCTGTTGGCCCGCTGCAGCCCGCCCACCGCCCCCTCCGATTGGCAGGCCTGCGACGGCGGCGTCCCGGCGGTCGTCGACGACGATGAAGGACAGGCCCTGCCCTCGCTGGGCACCGACAGGCTCCGGAGGTTCTCGGGCGCCAGCGTGTATGGGCGAGCGTGGGGTGTGCGCCGGCGCACCGCTAGCAGGTGCTCCCGCGCACTGCCGTTGGCCGAAGAGGCCGTGGCCGCCGTTGCCATGGCGAGCGGTGCAAGGGGGAAGGGGGAGGGAGGAGGGGAGGTGTGATGGTGATGGTGGTGATAGTGGTGGTGATGATGGTGGTGGGGGGAGGAGGAGGAGGGGCGGGGCCGGGGGGGAAGGACGGCTGTGGCGAGGGAGGGGCGAATGGTGGAGGTGGGGGGGGGGCTAAGAGAGAGAGAGAGAGAGAGAGAGAGAGAGAGAGAGAGAGAGAGAGAGAGAGAGAGAGAGAGAGAGAGAGAGAG
>JAODTR010095354.1:0-13623 GCA_025399935.1 Amblyopsis rosae | reverse complement strand
CATACATACATACATACATACATACACACACACATACACACACACATATATATACATATACACATATATACACACACGTGTGAATGGACTGGGGCTGGGAAGTAGACTGGGCTGGTTGAGAGAGTTTGCATTTTAAACTAAAAAGAACAATGAAAGAATGAAAGGACACTACAAACTGTTGAAGACAGTAGGCAAATGTGAAATGTAATGTCTATGTTTGTCATGTTGTTTGACGTGCGTGTTTTGATTCTTTTCTGTTTTATTTCATTGCACAGCACTTTGGTTGACACTCGCTGGTTTTAAATGTGCTCTATAAATACAATTGATTTTGATCTAGTGCACTGCAAGTTAGTAAAGAACTGACACATGGAATGCACACACAAGGAGAAGGCTAAAGGAGAACAGTATTGTGTGACTCAAAAACTACTTCTGTCTATTTTGCTGCATGGGGTTCCTACATATTACCAATAATAATGTTGGTTTACTGCTAGATTTATGGCATTAGAGCTCTCAGCCCTGTAATTTCATCTCATGGATTCTCCTATCACTGCTATGCGGGTGACACCCAATTCTACCTCTCATATCATCCATGTTAAACACAGATCTCAACTAACATCTCTGCATGGCTCACTGACATAAGTGCCTGGATGTCTAAGCATCACCTCAAACTCAACCTCGACAAAACTGAGTTACTCCACCTCCCGCCAAAGACAGTCCTCAAGGGGACCTGTCCATCACCCTTGAGAACACCAGTGTCCTCCTCGCCTTCTGTAAATAGCCCACTCAGACTGGCACTCAAGCTTAACTCAAGTTTCTTCCCCAAATGTTCCGGAATTTTTTTACACTTCTCTTTAAAAAAAAAATATAATAATAATAAAATAAATATCCTATTCTGCAGTTTAGTATTCAGGTTAATTCATACTTTAACTTTGTTTGATTGAATAATATATTGACATGGTAGTAGGCACAAGGCAAGATGCTGTAGCAATTCTGATATAATATTGGTTTCTTACAATTGTTGGTGTTTGACCTGTCCAACTAATGACAAATATACTACATGCTTGGGATAAAGGTGTCTGCCAGATGCCGTAAATGTAAAATGTAAATTATTAAAATGTAATTTAGACACCTAGGCTTAATGAAAGCAGTGTGCTGCTTAATGCATTTAATAAGAATTGAGTGGCAGAAATTAAACAAGCCCATTCGAATCCATTGCCTTTACTCAAAGTTGGCTATGTATTTGTCCAAACCCGAGTTGACAGATGATGGTCAGCATTAGAATCCATTTTGCATTATAAACAAGAGAGGTCACCAATTTTGAAAATGTTCCATGAATCAACAGGTTTAAGATGAACCTAATTAAAGCTACAAGCAGTATTTATCAGGAGCCATGTGCGTAAGTGCTTCCCAAGTGGGAACGTTTAGTGCCAAAATCTAGTTCTTCGAATTGACACTTGAGGCTGGCTCCAAAAGCAGTTGGGTAGTGGGCAATCCTCATGATGTTAAAATGTCTAAAGCAAAACTACAGCCAAAATATATACAGCCTGGTACAAAAAAGGTTGATTTATACTGTATAGCTAGTTCATGACAACTCTACAGGGGGTGAATTTTTATGTAACTGAAAATATATTAAGACATACTGTACATGTATCCCATTATTATGGCTAGCAGGGAGTTCGAGGCAGAATCAGGTACTGTAAAGATGGTGTCTGCAAGAGCCAGCATAGATTGAGCTTCGCCCGTTCTAAAAGCCTATGGGCGATGTCACGGAGGTAATATCCATATATTTAGACAGTTTAGTGTGGCTGCCTTATACAAATCCAATATCATGCCAGAGGAAATTAAATATAAAATTAAATAAAAATTAAATAGGTTACCATGTAAATGGTTACAATGTTATTGGGAATAAGCGCACCACCTTAAGGTGGCACCATTGATCTGCACCAATCATTATTAAGTAGCCAATTTCTGGCTACTTAACCATATGAATTGTATAACCTATAGTTTACATTGTGTAAAACAAGCAGGTCAGATTTCAACCTAGCAGTGACATAATTTCAGCATAGTAAACAACCATCTCTGACCTACAGTATCTTGCCACTCCCACTCAAAGAGCCAATCAAGTTAGGGCTTGTAAAAAAAAAGAAAAAAGAAAAGACTGTTCACCACCAATAACGGAATGTTCTAGAAGGGATAAGTGTGTGTAAGAGAGGTATGTGTGTAATTTGTCAGTGTACCACATATCATGAAAATTCGTAAATCGGGTCAATGGGATTCCAAAGACCTGCAGAAATATAGACAGAAAAGCATCAATAACAATACGGGCCTTAATCCTTTTGGCGCTATACCCAAAATAAACACAAATCAATCGTTGAGTTTTCATAAATGCAAAGGCTGTAATTTCAACCAAGGCTACATTCTCATAAGTATAGAGTATCCCTGTCATCAATATTCTAATTGTTCTCAGAATCATGGAAGAGAATGTCTACAGTGCCCAAGTGGCATGGCATTTCAATCGCTTAAATAATAGGAATAAAAGTTACCCCATGCAGTCTGGCTGAAGTGCAAACAAACACGTGCGCTTTGTTAGATATTTGGAGGACGGGTTGAGGTAGTAAATATGCCAGCATAACACACCGCCAAATATTAAAGTGCCTAAATTAATCAACAACGAGTCAATGATATATTATATTAGTTAAACAAATTAGGCCTACAGAATGTGAAGTTGACTGAATGCATGCATACACTGGATGCCTTACGCAGCCCTTGAGAAAACGCCTCTCCCATGAACTATCTCCCCACCCCCAAAGCAAATGCTGGCAAAAGCGTCAGACCGGTAACTCAGAATTGGGGACAGGCGATATAGCTATCAAACAGTAGGATGCAGTAGACTATTGGACAGAAAGTAATCCTGTCGTAGATACTTGAGATAGGCCAAAACGCAACTGTAAACAAGACACATAAGCAATGGATGAGGACATGTAGGCTATCATATATTCCGAACAAAGTTACAAAAAAAAGTTGGAAAAAATAGCTGCGGAAAGGTGCAAGAAATGCACACCCTTTCTCCACAGGCTGACACGCTTTACACAATCAGAGGTATAGCATATAAAGACGAACATCGATGCTATTAGGATACACTTTGAATCTATGATAGATATGGCTACTTGCGATAAGACTGAAAGGCGTAGGCCTACCAAGAACAGCTAGACTGGAACATGCGTTCGGTCCGTAAAACCGAGTCATCACAACAACACGTTATATCCATGTGGTCTTGAGAGAGCCTATATGGGCTACACTGTTTGTGTATTTTGCATCAAGTCATTATCTTAAAACAATTTTAAGTTTTGCAACGCACACTCACCATAGATAAGTGGCGAAACCACTGGAAATAGCTAACGACAATCTTTGAATGGAAGACGCTCCACAGCAGATCGTTGAGAGACACTTCAGCCTTTCCTCTACTCAGGCAACGTTGGTCAACATTCCCGAACTGGACAGGCAATAGTGGCAAAGACCGCAGCCCGCTCATCTCGTCTACCGGGGAGGATACACACACACACACACACACACACACACACACACACACACACACACACACACACACACACACACACACACACACACACGCACACGCACACTCACACACGCAGCAAACAACTCCTCCCCTCTCACATAAAACCACGCCCAGAAAAGCTCTCCTCATTTCTACCAATGTTTCTACCCCCCGCTGAATCCCTGCCCTCCCCCATTCCCTTCTATGCGTGACACGAGAGTTAAATGGAACTGCGCTCTTTTCAGATTCTGAAACGCAGGCTTTGTAGTTTATAGGTGTTGCGTTAGACCAGACGGTGAACACAGGCAACGTGTGTTACATCAGTTGTTATTTAATCACTGTCCGGAGTTCGGCCCGTAAATCACTGTTAAAAAAACATTTTGAATGGTGTCTACGTCACTGAATGATGTAACCGCGATTAATACAAAATGTGAACAACATGCACATGCTATTGCACAATTAAAGTGAGGCTATAGGCCTGCATATCCGATTTCTGTTTTCTTTTATGGTTTATTCCATGTAAAGGTGTAGGGCAGGCAATTTACATTTTTATTTTTATTTTTCATGGCCTTAAGACAATTAATTAAAGGTGAGTGTTTGTAAATGGCCACACATTTAGTCAAATTCAGGAAATATACTCATAGTCAGCTATCTGCCAGTTATGTGTGCACTCAGCATATAATAGGTGTGTCTACACAGGTGAAAACGATGTGTTTCCAGTGTGTCTCCACCCCACGGTGGAGATTCTGATCGAGTTTGTTTTGATTTCAGTTCGAGAATATGTTCTCGAGAATGACAGACCTTTAGGTGTTATTTTTCTATAGCCATACCGTTCGCTGCATGTTAGAAAATTGTGGATCCAACATAGCCAAGTGCTCAGTTGAGATTTTTCTATTTCTAAAATGTAATAAAAAGTGAACTACGGTTTGGTTCGTTCAATTATGACCTTCAGACAAATTAAATTGTCAGATTATGTCATTTTTATTTGTTCCTCAGACCAAATTACAAAAGTCAATTGTCAGCAACGATATAATTTTTGCAAAACGAGAATGTTCATTTTTTGCGAATTAAAAAAAAAATCGATCAAGCCCCGGATGCGCTTGAACTTTGTAATGCCATAACATTTTTATAGTGCGAATGGAAATAATCTGTTCATTAATTCTTCTCAATTCCATTCGGAATAGGCTACAGCCAATTTGACATCAGACACACGCAAACTACAAACCAATCAATGTCAAGTATAGGGAGATGCTGGCGGATCAATCAGGGTGGGTTAGTGTGTTGAAGTCATGCGTGTTTCAAAGTCGTGTTAGTGCTAGATGAAGCGATCCAAGCAGTTGTAGCAATGCCCTTGGGTTAAAGACTCTCCAATAGTATCAAAATTATTAGAGGTCTATGCCCAGTAGAAGGCGATAACTGCAAACACTTCCCAATGGTGCTATGTCATAAGCTCACACACCAAGACAACTTTCCATGTCTGAAATGTCATATGCTGTGGTAAAAACATCCCTGAACCATAAAAGTAAGTATGGTAAAGCCAAAACCAAAACCCATAACCATTTATTATAGTAGCTCTATGTGGTGTAGTGCGTACTGGTACTTCTAGAGGTTGTTTTTGTTGCTGACATGGTTACAATGGTTTGGCACTACAGTGTAGAGGACCGTACGGTATAACCATTCGGGAATATGGAATAGTCATTTTAATATTTAAATCATAAATTAGGACCATAATCATTTTGGTTGAGTTTAATTTATCCTACCTTTCATAGTGTATCTTTCCCTGCCCATTATTCAGCCTTTAAATGCAGACATTTAAAGGCTTTTTTACCATTGATTAAAAGTAAAATAAGCTATTGTTAATACACATTTAGTCAAAACATCTCCTAAACTATTATACAGTATGAGTTTGCTGAAAAGATAATCCGGCACTTCTACACAGCCCTGCCTCGGTAAATAGGAAGACAATCAAAGTGGTGCAGACTGCACCATCCTATCCTTCTTAATGTGTTTCCAATTTGTTGGACGGAGCATGAGGGAGCATCCTATTGGCATTGAAGTGTTTTTGTTTTGACCTCGTTCTAATATCAACAAGCATTCTCCAGAGTGTCTACCTTTAATAACAATTGCATTACTGAATTACATAATGCATTCTGACCAAGACACAAGCCAATACACCATATTAACATATTCAAACCTTTTAAGTTTCTTTTAGATTTTAAACATGAAAGGGTGTTGTATTTCTCTACCTATCTCTATGGCATACCTATCTTGGTCATAAAATGCAATGTGAAAAACAAGTTTCATAATGCTATATCCATGAGCCTTCTTACAAAACAGATGTGGACATTTACATATTACAACTGTACAGTACATGTGTACATTGTGTGTGTGTGTGTGAGAATGCGGCGGAAGGAATGCGTGAGTCATTATATTTGACCACATGGTCGTGAGTCATGGTCAGGTCTGGCTGCCTGGAATAGTAGCACATCTGTGATGTGGCAATACCCTCAATGGAGGAGGGCCATGGCAGGACATGGAGAGCTAGAGCAGACATCAACATGAATTATGTCCTCACATTTTTGATATGCACAGCAAGCAGGCCACAGTCAACACACAACCACAACACAACACAGGCTCATCACACTGCTGCTTTTGAAGGCAAAAGCAATCCTATCATCGTACCTTCTGATATAAGAATGGTCAGTTCAGATTGTAAAACATGGGAACATTTTGAATTTAATTGAAATACCAAGCATATTTAATAGAGACATCTATGTAAACACATCATCACTTCCATTAAACTACCTTGAGTTCATACTTGATTAAAAAATATTTATTGAATGAAAAATTAGGTAGACAAAAATAGCAACTACTGTACCAGAACAGCATTTCAATTTAAAAATATAGTGTAAAAAAACTAAATAATTTGAATCTCAGAAGTACAATATAACCAATTTATCCCCTTTTGCTTACAAAATATACTATCTGTGTACAGTGTGATTAGATATGAAAAAATGAAGAAATGACAGGACCAATAGTAAAATAATCAACTTTAAAGTTTTCAATCAAAAATAAATATACTGACTATATTTAAAGTAAATGTGAAATGTGCACAATACTAGTACTGTAACTGCCTCTTCTACTTAAATAGAACATTTTATGTACTGTAGCAGCATGCATTTAAATATTTGTTCTATGAGGGTTTCTCATTTCATTATTTACTCTAACGGTGCCTTTGTATTAGCATGCTGCCTCAATTAGAAATATATACAGGATATATTAACTTTCTTACTGTTAGCTTAAAATACCGGGCAATAATAACATTCCAGTTCTTGTTTAAATATAGCCTATGCTGTCATAGGCTATATTTCACTACATTTTGCAGTATTAGGCAATATTATATTCATTGTTCATAATTAATAACTTAGCAACATGATGAGTTATCACCTAATCTCAGGTTGAATCCACAAATTACATACTTCCAAGTGACAGTGCTTCAAAATCTATTTTGAAAGGAAGAGATTAGTTCAATAAAAGTGTGGTTGTCACCATGTAGACGTCTGACTACAATTTAGTAATGTAGAATTTCAAAGATGCATGGACACCAGTGAAAAACCGAACAGTGACAGAACTTCTGCTGGGTACTAATTAAAATGTAAACAAAGTTCAAACAGCAGCATATAGAAGCACTAGAAGCCAAAAGAAGAGCAGAATCAGTTAGCAGGCACTTGCTAGTAGCTACCAGTGAAATTCCTCATACACAACACGATTATTGGCATCCAGGTCCAGTACTGGGATAAAATAATGCACTTTCCAAAATAATAAGGGCCTTGTTCTCTTTCAAAATGTACTTAAAACAATATTATTGCAATAAACAAAGACTGAAAAAGTCCTAATATTGAACATAGGAATATTTACAGCAATCATCATATACATAACGTTGACTGCAGTTTGGTTGAAGCATACCAATTTACTGGAATAAAGTCATTGAAATTATGAAAAGGCAAAAGAAAATCTTTAAACTTTAAAAATTATTAAACATAGGCCGCTACAACCTTGAAACTATTGGCACAAGGTTTGCACACCCTCATTCCAGTTATGTAAATTATTGAACTTACAGTAAGTAGGCCTACAAATGGCATAAACAGTTGAGTCACCAAAGGGATATGACTGTCTCAGCCAAAGAAACTCTTTGACCTTGTTTGGCTACAACTGGCAAGATGGTTGGATGTGTGGAGGCAAGAGCTTTACTAACCTTATCATACAATTATGTAAGCCCTCCCCACTAAAATAACATTTAAATGGAAAATAAAATATGTATATAGTTCCATTGGCTACATTATAAGGCACAGGAGCTGGATAAGTACTGTAGCATCAATAATATTTTACATATTTCAATCAGACTACATTGTCCTGCTCCTTCTAAATAATAATTACGAAACAGTATCTAAGCTATCTGTTCCAAATGTCTGAGACAGAAAATATAAACAGAACTCAATCCTCTCTGAGATCATGTGGGTGTCCCCTATTAGAGTTGAGAAACCGCTGAGGAGCTTGGTTGGATGGTTCGCAGTTTTCCTTTTATTTGGACCGTCTTAGTAGGGGCGGCAACCTAGGTGAGCAAGACCAAAGCCATGTTAAAACCTACTATATATAGTAGATGCAATAATGGTTTGTGCTGTATGTGGGCTCTGTTAGTGTCACTGTCTAATTCAAAAACAGCATCTAGAACTGTATAACATCTTTACACATTCATTCATTACATCAGTGGTTTTCAACCTTGGTCCTGGAGGTTAGGGTTAGACGTAGTCCACACATACATTTCTGCTTCTGTCCATACAGCACTGAAAACGCAATTGCATGCTTTCAAGTTTATGACAAGACAAATGGCATATGTAAACAAATGTTATAACAGCGTACACTCTGACGTGAGAGAGATAACAGAGCACAAGATGAATGCATATTTGTTAAATATATTCGATCTGGAAGGAGTTTAGCTAAAACTCCATCTTTAGTGATCGTATACACTGTTTGCGTGTGGATGAAAGGCAAAATCGCATAGAAAAAGCTGCATATTTAAAAACAGCCATGTTCGGGTTAGGCATTAGATGTATCTCTGCTCACACACGATTCAAATTAAGTGTTATCATCATAAGTCTGCACAAGCCTGTGTTGAATACCACTGCTGTATAATATCTTCTAGTATTTAACTGGCTGAAAGAGGATGGTCCCACCGAAACACTGGAGTATATCTGGAGTTGAATCTGTACATGTTCCAGTCCACGTACCACTCCAGGCTTCCCAGGTGCTGTGGACCGGCAGGGCTTTGTTCTGACTCAGACGTGTTCTGATACGAGGTAAAACAAGACGTGAGAAACCAGAACAAACCCAGCTGCCAGGTTCCCACACAGGGAAGCTGATACAGCATCAAATTGCTGTACGCGTCTCTCTCTTTGTGATAATCTCTCCCTACTTCACTGTCAGACGCTGTCTCGGACGGCATCTTTCCTTTCCTTTCTGCCTCGTTTCTGTTCCGTCGTCAAAGGAAGGAGGACGGTGGCTTGATCTTGCAAGATCCACAGATTTCCTCACCCTGCAAGTCGGCCTCTGTTCAGAATCGCTTGCGCTAGTGGCGTGCCAAATATCCGTCAATGGTAATTATTAGCCAGTGATTGGACCACCTCAGCTGGACACCAATTTGCCAGGCGTTTGTTAGGAGTTAGCAGTTTTCTACTGAGATATTCCAGTCTTATGTAGCAGAGTGAAATGGTAAGTGAGCTCACAAGGATGGTCTCGCAAGGCCACAAAAATTGTGAGGTTAAATTGAAATATTTTTCTTATACAGTAATATTTGTACATTCTGCACTTGCTGCAGCAGTGAAAAGGTTTAAGTACAATATTTGAACAGCCACTTCATGGTGAAAAGGAATCATTTGGAAAGATACCGCTGCAGAGATAACCCCCCCACCCCCACCCCCACCCCCACCAAATAACAGCTACAGCTGTATTCCTCAAATACCTTTTTCAGTCTCTCGGCCGCAGCCCCCGAGCGGATGGCCTGCATCATGGCCTCTCGGGCCATGGCTGGATCCATGCGGTTGGCGTCTCCTGGACACGCCGCCCTACTGGGTTTCAGTTTGGGAGCGACAGTGGGGGGAGGAGGTGGTGGGGGCTGAGGTGGTGGTGGGACGGCAAGAAGAGAGGAGAATGGAGGCGCAGGGCAGGAGACAGGAGGAGGAGAGGCTAAAATGGAAGTGCCAGTGTCACGCGAAGGTGTGGCGTTCTCCTCGAGAGCGTCGTTCCTTAACTTGTCCAACTCGTGAGCAGCCACAGATTTAGTCTGAGAACAGCAACAACAGTATGTGTAGAAAAACAGTGTAACATGCAGTACATATATAATGATTTATGTACTCAATGTGCAATATATAGTTAACAATATAACCTCAGAAAATATAAGCACAAAGAGGAGGTAATTATAATTATAATATCTTAATAATTAGATATGTCTGATTTTAGCTAGCTCAGGGTATGTCATTACTAACTATAAACTTTTAAATATAAATTTATATTCTATAAGATGCTGTCGTAGTTCTGCAATGTTACAATTTGCATGTTTATGATTTCATTATTTAGCTTCAAGTATTTTCGTTCTTTTGAGAAAACAGAGGCTTATGCATCAGCATAAAAACATCATGCAGCATTCCTGAGGTTCCAGTTCTGGTTACGAACATTCTAGAATAGAACCACAAATGTGTCTCAGCTACAACAGCATACTTCCTGCTCCTTTCATTCCAAAACACTCACAAACCACGGCCCACAGTGCTCAAAGAGGGTATAACTAGACACCAACCAATACATACTGCAATGGCTTCCATGCTACCTGGCTAATGATGTATATAGATATACTGTGTTTTAGGAAATATACTATAATCTACTACTTTTGCTAATGCAGAATAGGTTCTAAAGCAAATGTAATAAATCAGGCAAATGTATGACTTTACAGATTATCTACATTAATGGCCATTTTGTATGGAAAAGGAAAGAATATGTATAAATGTTGTATTATGTAAATGTATCACTAAATAGTGTTTTTTAAATGCCTATACATCCATGAAAGCATTTGGCTGATGGAAGCATAATATCACTTAGAAAACACACTGTATAGAGAACAGTTGGGGCCATGATGGGTTGTTTACCTTTCTCAGCCTTCCAGAGCTGTTTTGAGCCCTGATAGCAGCCAGAAGTGCACAACGCTCATTGTCCTCCTCGACAAAACTCATCGTCTTAGGACTGCTTGGACAAGGGCCAGATATCTAGAATTGTAAGACAAATGGCAACTAAGACTTAAGTGCTGCTGTCATATATCCTAAAAAAAGATAAAAGATACAAACAAAACACATTTCTCTGCTCCTCATACAGAAGACCTGATCTTCACTGCTGAAAACACCCAGCATTTCACCTTCTTGAGACGGTCCCTGGCTCCCCCTGTCTGGATGGCATCCATCAGGCTGGTGTGAAGAGACGTGTCCTTCTCAACAGACTTACAGACCACAGGTCTGAACCTCTTCACAGGCCCAAACACTGTCACCTGCTGAGAGTCTGAGGGTACATCACTACTACTGGACACAGTAACAGAAACCGCTGCTTCCGTAGGGGGTGCAGATTGGGTGGTTGTCTCTGTAGCGGCCTGAAGATAAGATATGAGCTATTAATTAAAAGAATAGAATACAACCAAGAATTAGAAAGTTAATGTCATATCAAATCGGATACACGTACATTAGCCTGGGACTGGGAAGCCATTTTGATGGCTGCAACCTCTTTGGTAGATGACAGCAGAGGCGCAGATTGTAGAGGAGTGGTCGGAGTAGGAGTTGGGCTTCTAGGCCGAGAATTATTCATGTTAGCTCCGCGCACATTGGCTGTCATATTTCCTTGGATTGGGCTTCTGGGTCTAATTTGCTTAGTGTTGGCCGTTTCGATCAAACCAGTCTTTGAGTTTACATTGGTAGGTGAATGTAGAAGCCGAGATTGTATAGGAGTTGTTGGATTAGGGGTTGGGCGTCTAGGCTGGGGATGATTTGTGTTAGCTCTGCAGTAGTTGCCTGTCGTATTTCCTTGGACAGGGCTTCTGGGTCTAATTTGCTTAGAGTTGACTGTTTCGGTCTTTGAGCTTCCGTTGATGGGCCGAAGACTACTAATATATTCTCCCTTGTTAAGTTTCCCCTCTTCAGAACCTCCCTGTCCTTCTGACATGCACTCAGAATGGCTAATAGATATCTTCAGATCAGCAGGGTCTGCTGTATTAGATGTGACCTCTCTATTATCTGATAGAGGCGACTGGCTGGATCTGTGTGGATTGACTTGTATGGATCGACCGCCTTTCTGGTAGCTGAAGCTCTCAGATTTCAAAGAACTGGAGTGTCTCGAGATGTCGGGGGTGTCTTCAGGCTTAGCTAAACTCTTGTGGGTGTTTTTAGTAATGGTAGAGGCCAAGTATTGGCTGGAGGTTCTCACTGTAGGTTTGAGAAAAGACAGGTCTCTTTTCAGGTTTGGGAGGCCAGGAGCAGAATGCGATGGTTTGTTGGTTGGCTGACGCAAGTCCTCAGAGATTAAAGCCTTCCTTTCTAAATCAATTGTTTCACCATTAGTGCCCTGAGGAACTACTTTACCATTTTCTTTCACAGTCTCTTTGACTCTCTCTGGAGGCCTAGCTGTTTCTGCAGGTCCGTACGATGCACGATATGGCATTTTCTGCCTTTCAGCAGTATTTCTTGCATCACTGTTGCACTCCTTGTCACTGACGCATCGGTAATGACTTGCATCAATAACCTGTCTTTCAGTTGAGCTCCACAAGGTTTTGGCTTTCCCCAGGTGAGGTGACCCCATGCTGTTGACTCCAGACTCCGACGAGACCCCAAATTTGTTGCGGGAGAGCCCTACCATGTTCCCCTGCTCATCGATCTTAATGGCACCTGACATTACAGTAATGGCTGGCTTTTCCATCACACAATGTATGACGGAGGTTTTAGGAGGAACAATTGTGAAGGTTTTCACACCAAAACGCGAAGTAGGATTGCGGGTGATTTGACTATGCGAGGCAGCGGTGTTAGGGTGGTAGTGGGCTCTGTAGACGGGAATCTCTTCATCCTTTTCCTCTGACACCGATCTGGTTATGGGAAGGATATGTTTCTTCTCTGGGATTGTGAGATTGTTGCTTTTCTTAAGAGCAGTTTGAGTCTGACCCCGCTCACTCCGTTTTTGTGCATGATTGTTTGACTCTACCACTGTGTTTGTTGTTAACCTGTCTGACTTTACTGTACAAGTGGTTATTCTGCTCTCTTCTGCTTTTTTCACCATCTTCCCTTCCTGGTATTTATCTGTACCATTCATAGTCTTGGTCTTTAGTGATTTCTGAGTGTGCATAGCTTGTGCTGGTTGCTGCATTTTGGTGCAACTCACTTTCTCAGTGTCCCTGGTAGTAAGAGCATTGTTATTTTTGGTCTGTACTTCTCCACTGGTCCACTGGCCATGGTTAAGACCTAGGACAATATAAGATCAAGTTAATATGTGAAGGATTAATACACTCTATGAATGAAACAAATTATATTCAGTAAATGTATTACAGGTGTCCACTCAGCTAAAAAAGAACAAACTATCAATATACGCATCTAGGCATAAATATGTCCCTCTACCATTGCGAGTCAGTGCTTTTTCCTCACTGGCAGGTGTGTTCTGTTCATAGTCTTCTAGCACTTCGTCTATTGTTGTGACTGGTACATCCATGTCTACCAGAGACACTGGCACGTCGCTGCTGTCCGTAGATAATCTGTAGGAGGTCTCATTTGCTGAGACCATATCCATGTTCCTGATTTCTGTAGACAGGGATTGAGAAAGGAATAATGAAATAGGTTCTCAAACTGAAACTATCTTTTTGATTATTTGTAATATGTATGCATATATATGCATACATATATATACATATACATACATTACCGTTCAAAAGTTTGGGGTCACTTAGAAATGTCCTAATTTTTGAAAGAAAAGCACAGTTTTCTTCAATGAAGATA